>CM053031.1:272395956-272528456 GCA_028564925.1 Lithobates sylvaticus
TGTATTTGCAGTGAAAGATGGTTCTACAAAGTATTGACTAAGGGGGGCTGAATACAAATGTACACCCCACACTTTTCACATATTTATTTGTAAAGAATGTTGAAAACCATTTATCATTTTCCTTCCACTTCACAATTACTTTGTGTTGGTCCATCACATAAAATCCCAATAAAATACATTTACATTTTTGAATGTAAAATGACAAAATGTAGAAAATTTCAAGGGGTATGAATACTTTTTCAAGGCACTGTAGTTGCCATGCACATCTGCTTCAGATTCTGGCTGCTCCAGGTTTATTGTTTATTATATTAACCACTTGAAGACCAGGCATTTATTTATTTTTTTTACAAAGTTTAAATTAATATTTTTTGCTAGAAAATTACTTAGAGCCCCCAAATATTTATTATATATATATATATATATATATATATATATATATATATATATATATATATATATATATATATATATATATATATATATATATATAATAATAATAATAATAATAATAATATATATAATATTTGGGGGCTCTAAGTAATTTTCTAGCAAAAAATATTAATATATATATTTTTTTTTTTTTTTTTTTTTTAGCAAAGACCCCAGAGAATAAAATGGCAATCGATGCAATATTTTATGTCGCACTGTATTTGCACAGCAGTCTTTCAAAACCCTTTATGGGAAAAAAATACACTTTAACGAATTAAAAGAAATACACAATATTTACTCCAATTTTTTTGTAAAATGTGAAAGATGATGTTACACCAAGTAAAATCGATATCTTACATGTTATGCTCTAAAATCGCGCACGCTCGTGGAATGGCGACAAAAAACAGTACTTAAAAATCTCCATAGGCGACGCTTCAAAAAAGTTTACAGGTTACCTATTTAGAGTTACAGAAAAGGTCTTGCGCTAAAATTATTGCTCTCGCTCTAATGAGAAAACATCCCTTGTAATAGAAAGAAGGATGACAGATCCTCTTTATTGAGAGATCTAGGGGTCAAAAAAGACCCCAAAATCTATAATTTAGCCATAAAAACAAAAGATCAAAAAATAAAATTATTTTTGAACTGTTGCGTTAACGAAATAAATACAATTATTATGGCCTGAGAACCGGAAGTGACATCAGAGGTCGCTCCAGTCCTCCAGGTGCATAGAGATGAGTGGCAGCCATCTTGGCGTCACTCTTCTCTATGCCCAAAGGCAGCATCGGATCGCTCCCAGGCTTTACTGATGGGTCAGGTAAGCTTAGGTACGTCTGGGAAGTGGCGAAAACACCCTTCCCGCCGCTTCTAAAAGTGATCTCGTGGCGAATCCTATCTTACAGAGAATCAGTCATAGTAAACTACTGGGGTTATGGCAGCAAGCTGCAGGCATTACTCCGGTATTTAACCACTTCAGCCCCGGACCAATTTGCAGCCAAAAGACCAGGTCCCTTTTTGCGATTCGGCACTGCGTTGCTTTAACTGACAATTGCGCGGTCGTGCGACGTGGCTCCCAAACAAAATTGGCGTCCTTTTTTTCCCACAAATAGAGCTTTCTTTTGGTGGTATTTGATCGCCCCTGCGGTTTTTATTTTTTGCGCAATAAACAAAAATAGAGCGACAATTTTGAAAAAAAATTCTATATTTTTTACTTTTTGCTATAATAAATATCCCCAAAAATTATATAAAAAAACATTTTTTTTCGGCAGTTTAGGCCGATACATATTCTTCTACATATTTTTGTTAAAAAAAAAAAAAAAAATCACAATTAGCGATTATTGATTGGTTTGCGCAAAAGTTATAGCGTTTACAAAATAGGGGATAGTTTTTATAGCATTTTTATTAATATTTTTTTTTTTTTTTTACTAGTAATGGCGGCGATCAGCGATTTTTATTGTGACTGCGACATTATGGCGGACACATCGGACTTTTTTGACACATTTTTGGGACCATTGTCATTTATACAGCAATCAGTGCTATTTAAATGCACTGATTCCTATGTAAATGACACTGGCAGTGAAGGAGTTAACCACTAGGGGGCGGGGAGGAGTTAGTGTGACGTGTTGTGTTTTTTTTTTACAGTAGGGGGCGTGGCTGACGTCACTGACCGGCTTTCCCGATGACAGGGAACAGCAGATCAGTGACAGGCAGTGTAGGAAGCACGGGGAGAGGTTTGTTTACACAGACCTCTCCCCGTTCTTCAGCTCTGTGACCCGATCGCGGGACACCAGCGGCTAGGCAATTAAAGGGCACGTATATATACGTGCTTTTGCCTAGCTGTGCCATTCTGCCGACGTATATTTACATGCAGCGGTCGGGAAGCGGTTAAAAATCACAATAAATTTTTGCTTGTAGAATTAAAGGGGTGTTTCACCTTAAAAATTTTTTTTAAAAGTCAGCAGCTAAAAAAAAAAAGTAGCGCTGACTTTTAATAAGTACACTTAGCCTCCCAGGGCGCCCGCGATGTCGGTTGTGGAGGACGAGCTGTCCCTCGGCGATCCGGTTCCAGCGCCGCCATCCTCAGTAAGGGAAACTGCTTCCCGTTTCCTACTGCGCATGCGCGAGTCGGCGCGCGGCCCACTGCGCATGCGCGAGTCTAATTTGTGAATGGGGAACGCGATGTGTTGTGGGACACAGTTCCCATAACACACCGCGCCCCATTCACTAGAAGACGGAAGGAGAGAAGATCACCGCGGCGCTGGAGGAGGCAGATTAGGACGATCTGCCTAGCAACAGCCATTTCTGGTAAGTAAAAAAAAAAAAATTTTTTTTTTTTTTTTTTTCCATTTTAAATTGTTACTAACATTTTTTTAAAGTTTTTGTTTTCAGGGTGTCCCACCACTTTAATTAAAAGAAAAGAAGCCCTGCCTGTTCCACCATGGCTCCTTACCTTTAACACAAATGTGTTTTCCTTGTCTGGCATCTCCAATGACGTTGTGGTCCGTACGTCAGCAATAGACGTACATGGGATGCTGACCCGTGGCTTTGTGGCCTAAAATGTAAAAAGAAGTGAAAAAGTAACAGAATAAAAAGAGGAAATTAAGTATATGGGGACATATAGCAGGCACCAGAACAGTCACCATTAGCTTTTCAGGATCTCTACCCTGTGCTGCTGGACTCTTCTGAATAATCAATACTCTTTGGGTAGAGAGCCGGTAGGCATGCTCCTCCTATATGACAGGGCTTGGGAGCTCAGCAATCTATAGGGGCATGCCCAAGCCTCTTCATAGAAGTCAGATATTGATGAGAAGTTCTGTGGCCTCTTAAGATGTTATCTCTCATCATAAAATAGCCGGGCAAGAGAAAAACATGGAGAGAGATTTTGCTTTCAGCCCCTGACTTTCCTGAACTGCATACTTGTTCTAGTGGTTCAGTCCCTGAGTACCCTCCTTTGCGGATTTTGTTATGGCTCACCTTGGGAGGAATGTAGAACTCCAATAGACACCCATCGATGTCAGGTTTTCGCAGGAGAAGCCGGCACTTCTGCCACCGAGCCCGGCTGCTGCTATTCACCTCTTCTGCCACCACGAAGTTCAAAACCCCTTCCCGCCGCACGTCCCGCAGCTCCAACCTGGGGGCCGGAGGTCTATTTAGCCGCAGCTTCTCAAACCTGTGTGTCCATCGCTCTCCGCTTGCCCTACCGGCTGAGGAATTGCAGTTGCTGTTGGCCCCTGTCTCGTCGGTGGGGGACTCCGCCGAGCTTCTCCACTGCAGAATCCCCCGGACGCTACCCCGTACGCTGCGGCTAACGTTACGCAGCGAGAAGCGCTTCTTCAGGCGCGGTTTGGCCGTGGTCGAAGAGGTGGAGACGTCCTCCGAGCTGTGGGACTGACTGCTGGACAGGCCAGAGGTGATCCCAGAGGAGTCCTGGCGAGGCTGAGTCTCCACTGGCGATGCCAGGGAGGAGTCACTGCAGGTCTCCGACAGGTCCCTGGTCGAGGTCTGAGCACCTGTAAACGGAGCGATGCTGCAGCGAGTGGGAGAAGGGCCATCCTGGACATGGGTCTTGTTAACCTCCGTCTCAAAGTGCTCCACGAAAAACTCGGCAAACCGTCTTGAGAAGCTGCTCTCTGCTCCCGGCGTGGCGTACTGTGGATTCTCGCTCAGGAAGACCCGGAACCGTCGGGCAAAGTCAAGAGCAGCAGCATGGGCGTGAATCTCACAGAACTCCTTCCAGTTCGGAGATGGAGAGGAGGAGGTGGGTCCCTCTAGGGGCAAACTACCATTCATCGTGGGGGCTCCAGCTGGATCAGCTGCTAAACAAAAATAGAGAAAGAGAGGAACAAACTGATTAGAGGATCATGTTCACCAAAATGAGGGAAAATACTAAAATATTACAAGCATTTAAACAACTCGACCTCTGGAAGATTTACCCCCCTTCATGACTGGGTCATTTTTTGCAATACGGCACTAAAGCGGTTGTATATTCAGAAGAAAAAAAAAACTATAAGGCAAAGGCATAATGAGCTAGTATGCACCGCATACTAGCTCATCATAAAACACTTACCTTAGAACGAAGGCCCTGCACCGTCTCCCGGTCCCTGCTGAGGGAGCTGACATTTTGCCTTGGCAGTTCTTCCGGGTTCGCGGCCCTGGCGCTGCGAGTGGCCAGAGCCGCAATGACGTCACTCCCTCACATTGCGTGCGGGAGTCTTCTTTCTGGCAAGGTGCTTCGATTTTCCGGCAGCATCTGCCGGACCATTAGAGCACATGCGCCACTGACGTCAGCGGCTGCATGCAAGATGAATATCTCCTAAACCGTACAAGTTTAGGAGATATTATAGGCTTACCTATAGGTAAAAATTTGCTAAAGGGGTATACATCCACTTTAACTGACAATTGCGCTGTCATACAACGCTGTTCATAAATTAAACTTATGTCCTTTTTTACCCCATAAATAGAGCTTTCTTTTGGTTGGTATTTGATCACCTCTGCGTTTTTAATTTTTTTGTACTATAAACAAAAAAAGATCGACAATTTTGAAAAAAAAAAAAATATTAAAATAATAATAATCATAATATATTATTATTATTATGATTATTATTATTATGATTATAATAATAATATAATAATAATATATATATATATATATATATATATAAAAAAAACTTTCTGCTATAAAACATATGCAATAAAAAATTTTTTAAAAATCTAAAATTTCTTCATAAAAACTTTATCTCAATAAACGTATATTGATTGATTTTCACAAAGGTCCAAGATTATCCAAATATAATAAGCATTCAGTTTACGATTTATTTTTGTAATAGTAATAGCGGCGACCAGTGAATTATAGTGGGACTGCGATATTGCAGTGGACATTCTGACGCTGACACTTTGTGGGACCCAGTGACACTAATACAGTGATCAGTGCTCAAATATGCACTGTGCTAATGACCCTGGCTGGGAAGGGGTTAAACATCAGGGGGAGATCAAAGGGTTAAATGTGTGCCTAGCCAGTGTTTTTGTGTAAACTATGCTGTGCTTTTTCTAGGGGAAGTGATAAATTCTCTTTGTAGAAAAGAGGATCCGCACGCCGGTGATTGCTCTTTAAAATTATAGTATTTATTAACAAGCCACAGTGACCAAACGCAAATAAGAAAGGTTGACGCGTTTCAGCCTACAAGGCCTTAGTCATAGCAACCAATGGTGGTGGTTATGACTAAGGCCTTGTAGGCTGAAACGCGTCAACCTTTCTTATTTGCATTTGGTCACTGTGGCTTGTTAATAAATACTATAATTTTAAAGAGCAGTCACCGGAGTGCGGATCCTCTTTTCTTAATTTCTCTACTCAGCCAACGACTGTGGATCGAGCACCCGGGAGCTCTGCTTTCTATGTGATGTATGAGTAGTAGCACTGACTTTTTTGTTTATATAAATTCTCTTTCCCTGCTTTGCAGGGAAAGAAATTCTATTACATCCAAGCCGACAGGCCGGAGCTCTACCTAGTTTACAAAGTCTTATGTGTTTACATGTCTTTCGTGTTCTATCTCAGCCGCACAAATTGCACCCTTACATTTCTTGTTACATTTCTTGTTGCATATAAAGTCTGAATGCTCATGATGATCCCTCAACATTGTATTTTTTTGAAGGCCTTCTCCTTTGCTTTTATATTCTATTACATTTTTACATTGGAGTAAAGCCATCCAGAACTTATGTTCGCTTTTTTTAAACTTATTACCCAATGGGATGCATTGGCTAATGCCCTTATTTAATATGCTCTTAAAGCAAACCCATCTCTCCTCCGTGTTCTTTGTTCCTAAGATTCTATCCCAATTCAGGCCTTCTAACAAGGTTCGTATAAGTGTGAAATGGGCCTTATTTGGAAGTATAAGAGGAGATGCCAATGAAGTATACAAGGTAATCAGATGAAAAAATAAAAAACACAACTCCATGTTGAAATGCATTTAAAGCACCCGTTACGGTTTTTGATGCATCTTTTGAGTCACTTGAGCTATGAAAAACACACCATAAGCACAGTAAAATCATGTCAAAGTCACGTAATAATCACATCAAAAACGCCGTAAAATCCCAGCAAAATCTCTTGTGTTTTCGGGGCCATTAGCGACACCTTTTTCTTTATTTGGCAAAATAGGTTTTGGTTTAGTGTTCGATATGTTTTGGCTACCAACATTTTGGTGCATCTCTAAACAAAACTGATCCAGACTTCTTTTAAAAACTGCACTGAAACCGCAGCCGTACATATGTGAACTGTGCCTTAAGCCGGCCATAGAGGATTCGAACCGTGTGGGCAGGCTGAACGTACCAAGTTGATCGATCAACTTAAGTACAACCAGCCGGATTCACTTGCGATAACATCAGTCTTCTCCTGGCGGAGACGGCTTCCCCGTTGGCATATATACTGTTCGTGCTGAGGGGGGAATGGTGCAAATTTCTTACCTACAACCTGTGGTTGCAGGAAAGAAATTCTCACCGTCTCTAGCCGGCCTTAGGCTGGCCATACACAGTTCGAAGCTTGGCCAATCCGAACCATTATTAGGCAGGCTGAATGTACCAAGTTAATCAGTCGATCAACTTGGGTACACAACCAGCCTGCTGCATTCACTTGCGATTATTGCTAGCAGCTGCTATAGCCAGTAGCAAATAATGGCTCGGCAAGAAGGATTCCCCTGTCAGCACTGTCTGTAGTAATGGGGGAATCGTGCAAATTTCTTTCCTGAAACCCAGAGTTGCAAGAAAGAAATTCACACTGTCTATAGCTGGCCTTAACCCCTTAACAACCACGCTATAGCCAAATGACGGCTACAGCGTGGCTCAATAACTCTGAGAGGGCGTACTATAATGTCCTCCCAGAATCGCACTCCCGCGCACCTCCTGGGGTGCACACGGGATTATCTGTGACCGCCGGGTCTGCATCATGGATCATGGTAAAGGGCCGCTGACAGCGGCCGTTTACCACGTGATGGCTCCCTCAAATGACGGAGCCATCACTTGTAAACAAACCGGCATCTTGTCCGGTTCCTCTCTCCGTACCGATCGGTATAGTATGAGCGGAGAGGGGAAGAGATTGGGTGCAGCAGCGCTGTGGGCTGGATCTGTAGTGCCCACAGCGCTGCTCTGTGCCTATTGCAGCCTCTTCAACCATCCATCCATGCTCAGCCAGCCATACTCATGGCTCAACCATGTTGAGCCATCCCCATCCACGGCTCAGCCATCCCCATTCGTGCTCATCCATGCCACTACAGTGCCTCACAAAAGTGTAATAGGTAGTCAAATTAGATTTGAAATGTATGCCTCTAGAACACCTGACGGTGCTCCCTACATGTTGGGCCTCTGTATGTTGCCAGGCTGTAGAAAAGTCTCACACATGTGGTATCACCGTACTCAGGAGAAGTAGGAGATTCTATTTTGGCATATACATGCTATGTGTTAGAAATATAGTATAAATAGACAACTTTGTGTAAAAAAAATAAAAATAAATGCATTTTCATTTTCTTTCCATTTTCCAAAAACTTGTAGAAAAAAAGACTCATTATGCCTCATAGATTATACGTTGGGGCGTTTCCATTGTCCTGGTTCTCCAGGGCCTTCAAAAGTGCAAGAGGTAGTCAAGAAATTATATGTCTAATTTATGCTCTTAGAACGCCTGAAGGTGCTCCCTGCATGTTGGGCCTCTGTATGTGGCCAGGCTGTATAAAAGTCTCACATCTGGTATCGCCGAACTCAGGAGGAGTAGTAGAATGTGTTTTGAGGTGCAATTTGCGCTATGCATATGCTGTTTGTGAGAAATAACCTGCTAAATATGACAATTTTGTGAAAAAAAAGAAAAAAAAAAAAAAAATCTTGATT
This sequence comes from Lithobates sylvaticus, assembly GCA_028564925.1. Classification (NCBI taxonomy): domain Eukaryota; kingdom Metazoa; phylum Chordata; class Amphibia; order Anura; family Ranidae; genus Lithobates; species Lithobates sylvaticus. The sequence goes on from CM053031.1 coordinate 272,404,249, forward strand.
TTGCAAAGAATTGTGGGAAAAAATTACAACTTCAAAAAAAACTATATTTGTACTTTCCTGGCATGTTATGGTCTCAAGAAATGAGAGGCCGTCAGTACTTCAGGTGTGATACATTTTCAGAGATTGGCACCATAGCTTGTTAACTCTATTTGTGTGAAAAAAAAAGGACAAACGTTTCAAATGGGTACAGTGCTGCATGACTGAGTAATTGTCATTAAAAATGTGAGAGCACTGAAAGCTGAAAATTGGTCGGTTTAGGAAGGGAGTTTAAAGAGGAAGTAAAGCCTCCTCGGAAAAAAAAAAAAACGGAACCTGCAAGGCAAAGGCATAATGAGCTAGTATGCATAGCATACTAGCTCATTATGAATAACTTACCTGTGAACGAAGCCCCCGAAGCGACCCTCGTCCACAACCTCCACCGCCGCCATCACTCCCGGAGTGACTTCCGGGTCTCGCTGCTCCAGCGCTGTCATTCGCTGGAGTCGCGATGACGTCACTCCCGCGAATGCGCACGAGAGCAGCATATCACCGTGATCTCCGGCATGCTCAGTGCGCCGCTGTCTACAGTGCATGCGCCGTAGATAGCGGTGCCTTTTCTTTTCTAAATATCTCCTAAACCATGTAGGTTTAGGAGATATTTGTTGGACCTACAGGTAAGCCTTAATCTAGGCTTACCTGTAGGTCAAAGTGGTTTGTAAAGGGTACAACCACTTTAAGTGGCCAGTGGGTAAGTGGATAATGAAGCAACAGATTCCCTTTCAAGCCAGCAGCTCATCACACTTGGTGGAGTTGTACATGGGGCACCGGGTAATCTGCCATTCATTGATGGTAATCCCTGTGTACCGAGATACTACCGATAATTTGGTGCAGTTTGCAAATAGCTGTTTCACGTTCAGCAGAGAACCAGCTCACCAATCACAAAAAAAAGAAAAAAAAAAAAAAAAGAAACATGCGTGACTAAGGACCCCCGGAAAATAACAGCCCATCATTGTACGATCCTTCCATATGCTGGGCTACAGTCTCCACCATGTTATCTGCCCAAGGCATGATATTATCATCTGAGAACGAATGTTCAGATTGTTCCACAACTGGGTTAGTAAAAGTAGATTGTGTAACGGTTATTGCATAAGACATGCAAATAAACAGAGAGATTACAAGTTATACTTAGAACAAGGAAACATTACTGAAGAAATAAGGAAGAGGCCACGGCTGTTCTCTCCTATTTCTGGAATTGCTAATGACCTGGCTGTGTCTGGCTTAAAGCAGAAGTTTCCTATGCTGACATTCTGCCCTCCGTTTCCTCTTTGCCCCCTTCATGAACAAGCTAATGAAATGTTTAAAAAAAAAAAAAAAAAAAAAATTCCCGCTTTCATTATATACCATATTTTAGACCCGGTGATGTCACTTCTGGGTCTCTCTGCTTCTCTATGCAATGCAGAAAGGTCATAGCTGGTGGGAGGAGCCAGCAGGGAGCAGTACATAGCTTCCTGATTACATCACAGCACTTAGCATCAGTACCCCCTCTCCAGAGCCCTCAGTCCTGATGGGCTGGCTCTTGGGAGGAGTTATGCAAATATCAAAATGTCCTGATGGGTGGGTGTCAGCCTGGAGGGGTGGGTGTTAATGGGCAGGCTGCATTTGCCCCATGTAATGATCATGTGTGATGCTGAGCCTCCATGATTGGAAAAACGGAAAATCCTTGTCATGTTGGCTGTGGGACAGGAAGTGAAGAAAAATCTCCCCAAAGGGACACAAAGAAAAAAAAAATAATAATAATAAAATTCACACAGGTTATAACCCCCCCTTACTCTAAATTGTTTTTTTAAACCATCTCCCACCCGCCATAGTTTTATACAGGATTTATATAGCGCCAACAGTTTGCGCAGCGCTTTACAACATGAGGGCACTGGCAGACAGTACACTTACAATACAAATCAATACAGGAGGGATCAGAGCGCCCTGCTCGTTAGAGCGTATTGACAACAGACAGGTGCAAGGTGGATCCCTCTTTCTGCGACGACATCATATGAGGTCGTCCCACTCTCACCATGCTTGGGCGCCCGCGGGGGTGCGCTGTGTCCCCCATCTCGGTAAAGAGCCGATGACGAGGCTCTTTACCCATGTGATCAGTTGTGTCCAATCATAGCTGATCACATGTAAACAAGGAAATGGCAGTTATCGGAATTAATTTCCTCACGTCGAGACTGTGTGAGGAGAGGAGAGCCGATCAGCGGCATTTCCTCACAGGGGAGACCGGCACACATAATAAGGGCACTGATAATCAGTGCAGACCCAACAGTGTCCAGCAGTGATGCCAGTCATTGCTGCCTTTCAGTGCCTGCTCATCAGTACCACCCATCAGTGCCTCCTTATCAGTTCCCATCAGGGCTGCATATAAGTGCCTCATCATCAGTGCCGACCCCTCAGTGCCCATCAGTGTTAGATATTAGTGCCTCATCATCAGTGCCGCCTCATCAGTGTTGGATATTAGTGCCTCGTCATCAGTGCCGACTCCTCAGTGCCCATCAGTGTTGGATATTAGTGCCTCATCATCAGTGCCGCCTCATCAGTGCCCATCAGTGTTGGATATTAGTGCCTCGTCATCAGTGCCGACTCATCAGTGCGCATCAGTGTTGGATATTAGTGCCTCATCATCAGTGCCGACTCCTCAGTGCCCATCAGTGTTGGATATTAGTGCCTCCTCATCAGTGCATCCTCATCAGCGCCCATCAAAACCCAGTGGTGATTAAATACAACCAAAAGAAAACTCTATCTGTCTCAAAAAAATGATAACAATTTTGTTTGGGTACAGCGTTGTGTCTTTTTAATTCTGTGTGGTTTTGCCTATGTGATCTCTCTTCGTTATAGGAAATTTTTGAAGTGGTTTCTTATATTTTGTTCTTTTTCTACTATTAAAATGTATTATATTAATCGAGCAACAGGTCTCCCGCCGTTCTTCTTGGGGGGAATTTTTTCTTGTTTAATTTCTCCCTGTTTCTTCTGATATGCCTTAAGACCGGGGGAGTCACAGTTTCTAAATAAATTTCAGTCTAGAATTTAGTTGCTGATTAATAAATTATAAATGCAATAACCTTAAATTAAATTAGGTAGACCCGGGCACCAAATCTAATTTTTCTCGTGACTGAGCAATTGTCATTCAAAATGTGACAGTGCTGAAGGTTGAAAATTGGCCTAGGCAGGAAGGGGGTAAAAGTGCCCGGTATTGAAGCAGTTAAATTGCCTTTTGTTTTACTTTCATGAAAAGTGAGTAAGGATGAAGGTCTGCTTTAAAATATATTGTCATCATTTTGTGATGTCACCACCTTCAGTGTCCTCAAAAAAATAAATAAATCATTTTTTATGCCCCACACTTCCAGATTTCATGCCTAGGTGAGACTGGCGTACTCCCAGCCTACTAGAAGGTGTGACAAATGCCTTAGGACAATCCCCAGCATCTGTGCATGCACTGAGGTGCATCATCAAGGGGCGGGCTGGCTGGCTGTCTCCTCCCAGTTCTTGCAGCTGGTTATTTGATGACGCGCCGCAGCGCACCCACGTCACTGGGGGGGTGGCTGCAAGAGCCAGGAAGAGACAGTCAGCTCCCAATGATGAAAGTGGCAGCATGGGACCAGGTGTGCAGCAGCAGAGGGGTGGATCACTACAGAACATCGCTGGATTCGCTGGGCGTGTTATGTTTTCTTTTGTGGATGGCCAGGAGAAAAAAAAAAAAGCTAAAAAAGGGGGGTGTGTGTGTGTGTGTGTGTGTGTGGGGGGGGAGGGGGGGGGGTTTAAATACACACATAAGGGGGAGAACGTCATGATTTTATGACGGTATACCGGGGTTAAGGCTGCAACTAGATGAAATACCTCTGGTATTAAAACTTTCCTCAACTGCTGGATCACTTTTAGAATCGGCGGGAGGGTTGCGAAGCGTAGGAACCGATCCGGGGGTTGTGGCGGCTGACCGTAGAGATTCGCAGAGGAAAGATGGTCTCCGCTCACCTCTATTGCCCCATACACACGGTCGGATTTTCCGCGGAAAATGTCCTATCGGACCAAGTTGTCGGAAATTCCGACCGTTTGGGCTCCATCGGACTTTTTCCGTTGGAATTTCCGACGGAAAAAGTTTGAGGTCCTGCTCTCAAATTTTCCAACAACAAAGTCCTATCGGACTTTTTCCGATCGTGTGTAGCAAATTCCGACGGACAAAGTGCCACGCATGCTCAGATCACATTACAAGACCAAAGCTATTGGCTACTAGCCTCTACGTAGTCCCGTCGTACGCAACGAACGTCACCACGTTCAGAATGATCGGATTTTCCGACAACTTTGTCCGACCGTGTGTATGCAACACCAGTGTCGGACAAAATCCAAAGGATTTTGCGGTCGGAATTTCCGACCGTGTGTACGGGGCATATGTCTTCATAGGTCGGGAGTGACATCACAAAGTCACTTTCGGTTCAAGGCCAATGTTGACAAGGCCATTTTTTTTTTTTAAATCATTAGATCAATGTTTTTTTTTTAAATCTAATGCTTTCCACTGTAGCGGAGAGATGCGGGGTCTAAGTGACCCCAGGTCTCTCTATAAAGAGGACCTGTCATGCTTTATTATCACAAGGGATTTTTATATTTCTGGGTAATAAATTACATATACATAAATTGGTGTAGACAAGAATAATGAAACTGATCGCTGCTCCTGGCAAGTATGATAATCCACCAGAAAGGAAGAGCTGGGTGCTAGTTCCGGCTCGCAACCGTGAATATGTAGACCAAGAAAAAATAAAAAAAAAGAGCTGCACACCAAAATCTATCCAGCGGGTTTATTGAAAGACTGCCATCAGGACTATAACAACGGACCAAAAGGGTAAACTGGTAACCTGGAGAAATTGTTAAAGTGCTGCCTATGGAAATTTTTACGTACCATAGTTTGGTCGCCATTCCACAAGTTTTAACATTTTAATTTTAAAGCATAACATGTTAGGTATTTACTTAGCTTAAAAAGGGAGTTGTAAAGGCAGAAAGTGTTTTATCTTAATGTATTTTATTCATTAAGACAAAAAATCTGTGTGTAGCAGTCTCCCCAGCATCCCCTAATACTTACCTGAGCCACATCTCTATCCAGCGATGTCCACAATTGTCTAAGCCATCCGGGACTCTCCTCCTGATTGGCCGAGACACAGCAGTAGCACCATTGGCTCCTGCGGCTGTCAATCAAAGTCAGTTAGCCAATCCGGGGAGAGAGCAAGGTGGGGCCGGGTCGGGGCTCTGCATCTCAATGGACACACGGAGATGTGACTTGGCTCGGGTGCCCCCATAACAAGTTGCTGGCTGTGGGGGGGCGCTCGACAGGGAGGGAGGGGCCAGGAGCAGTGAAGAGGAACCCGATAAGAGGAGGATGCTCTGTGCAAACCTACTTCACAGAGGAGGTAAATATAACATGTTAGTTTTTTTTTTTAAAACAAGACTTTACCATCATCTTTCATATTTTACAAAAAAAATAAAAAATGGGTGTATATGAATGCATGTGTATATATATATATATATATATATATATTATATATATTATATTTTATAATATATATATATTTTTTTTTTTTTTTTTTTTTTTTTTAATAAAATGGCACTTGTTGCAATTTTAATAATTGTACAGCGGAAATATATACACAGTGTGTGTGTGTGTGTGTGTGTGTGTGTGTGTGTGTGTGTGTGTGTGTGTGTGTGTGTGTGTGTGTGTGTGTGTGTGTGTGTGTGTGTGTGTGTGTGTGTATATATTTTTTATGCATTATAGCATTTTCTTTTTTTTTACAATAAAATTGCATCTGAAAAACTGCTGCACAAATTACTGTGTGACATAAAAAAATTGCAACAAGCGCCATTTTATTCAAAAAATAAAAATAAAAATTATAAATATTTTTTTTCTTAATGTTTGGGGGTTCTAAGCTATTTTCTAGCAAAAAATAAAAATACTGATATTTACTTCAGAATAGGCCTGGTCCTTAAGTGACTTACAAAGGAACAACACCCCCAAGCTGAAGCTCATTATTGGTGGCAGAAGAGCACTTAAAATGACACTAAACAATATTCTTATTCTCCAAAAAAACAATCCATACACATCCTCTACTTAATGGCCCTGTAATCTATTTTTCATGAAACGGTTTCTGTGTTTTTGTTCTTCCATCTATTGTCCTCTGTGACCTCTTGAACCTCTCCTTTTCCCCTTTACATCTGTTTGGAAAGAGCGGCGCATGTTAGTTCTGGCCATGTACACTGCACATCCCTTAGTCTGTCTCTGGAGCGAGTGAAGAGAGGGTGGCTACGTTCCTACATACATTGGGACAATGGAGAACGGACGGAGCCACCCTCTAACAGAAAGTCAGATCACAGCAGCTAAAAAATAAAAAAACATATATTTGTAGATTTGGAGGCTGAGAGCAATAGAAGGGACTTTAATAGATATGAATTCATACTTAAAAAAATATATATAATCAAAATGTCAATTTAAAATGTATCCAAAGGCCATTATTTTTTTTTATTTTTATTAGAGTGGAGAGGGATTCAAACACCTGTCAGGTTTTTATAGCAGTCTGTGTCCCCATTCGGAGATGCCCGCTATTTATCCTAGTGACCACCATCACCAGGAAGTAGAATCTTCCAATGGGGACATGTGCCAAAGTGACAACTGTCTCACAAGGGATATCCCTCACTTTGAAGAGATTTTCTTTCACTTCCTGTTGAGAACAGGAAATTAAGAGAAATCTCCCCCAATGTTTCAAGGTATCATCCACACCCTATAAAAAAAATAAAATAAAGTTTTGGCTTTAGTTACACTGTAACAGAATTGTTAAATGCCACAAATGTACAACTTCCAAAGTCATCAAGTCACAATAAAATCATGGATACCAAATGAGTGACTACATTATTTACTAGATCCTTAAAAAGGGGTTGTAAAGGCTCGTGTTTTTTCACCTTAATGCATCCTATGCATTATGTCACTGGTCCCGCTATAAGTCGCTGATCGCTGCCATTACTAGTAGAAATAAATAAAAATTTCAATATCTATACCTAGGGTGGATTTCATTTAAATCACCAGTAAAAAAAAAAAGCTTGATTTAAATTATAATTTTTTAAAAAGCAACCGTCATCTCTGTCCCGCAGCAGTTCCTCCTCTGACCCGCTGTTGACTCACCGACAGTCCCATTCACTTTAATGGGACGCCTGGTGATGCGGCAGTGACACAACAAGGTGTGGGACGTGGCAGTAGCAGGTGAGTGGATGCCCGCTAACAGGCGCTGCCATGATGGATCTAAAATGACAGGTGTTCTTTGAATGTAAGGACTTATTCTTGCTGGTAGTTAGAATCTTTAACATTTGCAAACAAAATTAAAGCGGTTCTGCACACACTTCATTTAGTAAATCTCTTTGCCTTCCAAATCAGGCAAAGAGTACTTTGTAGAGTACCTTGTAATTGCTGCTCTGTCTCTTCGGGGTGGGCGGGGTCTGTGCGTCGATCCTCGTCATGCCGCACTGACTCCTGGGATCATTGATCCCAGGAGTCAGTGCGGACATCCGCCGAAATCTCGCGAGATTTACGGGCCTCCCGCCGAAATCTCGCAAGATTTACGGGCCTCCCACCGAAATCTCGCAAGATTTCGGCGGATGTGGCCGAAATCTCGTGAGATTTCGGCAGATGTGGCCGAAATCTCGCGAGATTTCGGCGAACATGAGGCATGCTGGTTCCCATAAGGAAAGGGAACAAGGAAGTAAATGCTTGTGGGTTTCAAATGCCCACAAGCAAAATGACATTGCTGCTGGCATATATTTTAAAAGTTCAGAATTTTAAGAATTACGGACAACAGACGGACACCAAAAAGTGTATTGAGTGTATTGAAATAATAAAAATTATTTTAATATTACAAGAAAAAAAATAAAAAATAGTGTGTGCAGAACCGCTTTAAGGTTTCCTATTTGGAATAATAAGCTGTCAGGTTAGTAAAACAGCGATATCAGAACTGATTCAAATCATACAGTTTGTAGTGTACATAAATTTGCAAAACAATAGGATAAAGGAATATTCCTGAACTTATGTGAATGCATTAATGCAGTGCATGTTATCTCAGCTTGCAGAGCTTGAATTCATTGAATGAGTTTCCCAAAAATGTAAATATTGCAGAAAATATAGCCTTATGCTACATAACTAAGCTCCATTTCATGCTGAATAAACTACATTAATAATCTATCCTAAATAGAAAAGCTAGATCGATTTTTACTCTTATCTCAATCTCATTTTATTAAAATAAATTTGATGAAAATCATTGATTTTTATCCACCCTGCCTATTCCAAAGTTTGTAGACGCTTTTGCGCAAACCAATCAATATACGCTTATGGGGGATTTTTAATTTTTTTTTTTATACCAAAAATATGTAGCAGGATACATTTTGGCAAAAATTTATGAAGAAATATATATATTTTTTAAATGTTATATTGAATATGTTTAATAGCAGAAAGTAAAAAAAAAAAAATAATATATATATATATATATATATATATATATATATATATATATATATATATATCATAATATAATTAAAAAAAAATTATTTATTTGTCAGTCTATTTTGTTTATAACGCAAAAATAAAAAAACAGAGGAGGTGATCAAATACCACCAAAAAGAAAGCTCTATTTGTGGGTGAAAACGTATGGACAGTGTTGCATGACCGCACAATTGTCAGTTAGAGTAATGCAGTGTAAATCTTCCAGGGGGTCACCTGGTTAAAGAGTAACTCCACTTTTATTGGGGGGAAAAAAAACATTCCCCTCTGGTAGGGCTGGGAAAAAAAAAAAAATCGATTTGAATCTTGAATCAAGTTGAGAGGTCAAATCGATTTTTTTTTTTATTTTAATTTTTTTCACCAGTCCTGGCGCTGACACCGCGCTGGTCCTGAGGAGCTGCAGAGTTTTTAGGCAAGGCCACGGCTTCGGCCTAGTCCGCAAGGCTGGACGCCGCGGCCTCGCCTAAAAACTCTGCAGCTCCTCAGGACCAGCGCGGTGTCCATCAAAAAAAAAACTTGGTTCGAATCGAGATTTTCTTTTAGAGAAAATCGCCCAGCTCTTCCCTCTGGGTGATCGATGTACATTGCAGGGACTTTAACAAAATTTGTTGCAGACTCCTACCTTTTGTTATTGTGAAGAAAAAGCTGTTTGTTTCTCTGTGTCCATGTCCAGAGTGAATGTAAGTGACAAATCAGCTGCTGCACTTGCAGGGCTCTAATGAGGAAAGTGGCTTGGGGTCTGCATCCCTTTAGACATGGATTTCCCTTTAGGAGTATCTCAAGAAAAAAACTAAATTACAAGAAAAAAAACGAAATCACACGAAAGTGGAGTTACCCTTTAACTATGTAGTGCAAGAGCCTGCCAGATTGGATACTGGATAGATTAGGTGCATCCGCCTAATATATAATTGTGGTAAATCTAAAGGAGGTTGTATGGTTTGTGGCCACTAGTGATGAGCTCAGGAGTGCCCAGATACGGCATGAACTCACCTCAGACAGACAATCATAGGCAGCGGAGGCATTCCCTGCCCTGCCACTGCATGTAATCATACCCATTGTCTACATGTGGCGGTGAGGTGGGGAATGCCTCTGGCGCCTCCAATTGGCTGGCTGGCGTGGATAGCTCAGTCAGGTTAGGACTCATGTCCGTACACCCCTAGTGGCCATCTTAGGACACTGCATATATTCAACTGATGAAAAACAAAGATAGTAAGAGAAGTAATACCTTTTGGGATCCCTTTCGCCTCTGCCCATCCTGTCCCGGGTCCTCTATGCACAGGGCCCCCGGGATGTGGCCCTTGGCTGTGTGTGATTTTCCTGGGTTGTGGCCCCAGCCTTTCTGCTTACCCGCTCACAAGGTAAAGTTGTGCGTCTGTCCAGCCAGTTTTGCGATTTGTGGGTGGGGGGGGGGGGGGGTGGCAACGTCAGATGAGATGAATGAAGTTGCTATGAGATGAGTCACGGGGGGGGGGGGGGGGGGGACTCAGAGGTGTAGCCCTGTTCTAGATTCTTCTATAGGACCCCTGTGATGTCAGCGTGCTCCCCCCAGAACAGTAATAGACGGGCCTCTTACTGGAGATCCCAATAACAGTGATGGCGGAGCTCCGTGTGACGGGAGGGCTCTGGATAAGCCAGTGACAACCTAGAAGACAGTGACTGGTCGGCTCCTAGGAGGGGCCCCTGAAACAGCACCGCGAATATGGGAAGCTTATGAGAGGGGCTCCTAGTTACAGTAATGGCTGCACTACTATAACGATGATGTGTATAGTCGTGTGACAGGTGGGCTCCTACAAAAGGGGCCCCTGCGACAGTAAAGAGTGGGCTCCTACAAAGGGGCCTAATGTGACAGTGAGGTGTGGGCTCCTATTAAGGGGTCTCAGTGACAGGGATGAATGGGCTCATAGGAAAAAGGTGGGCTCCTATGAAGGGCCCCCAGTGACAGGTGGGCTCCTATAAAGGGCCCCCGGTGACAGGTGGGCTCCTATGAAGGGCCCCCGGTGACAGGTGGGCTCCTATGAAGGGCCCCCGGTGACAGGTGGGCTCCTAGGAAGGGCCCCCGGTGACAGGTGGGCTCCTAAGAAGGGCCCCCGGTGACAGGTGGGCTCCTAGGAAGGGCCCCCGGTGACAGGTGGGCTCCTAGGAAGGGCCCCTGGTGACAGGTGGGCTCCTAGGAAGGGCCCCCGGTGACAGGTGGGCTCCTAAGAAGGGCCCCCGGTGACAGGTGAGCTGCTAAGAAGGGCCCCCGGTGACAGGTGAGCTGCTAAGAAGGGCCCCCGGTGACAGGTGAGCTGCTAAGAAGGGCCCCCGGTGACAGGTGGGCTGCTAAGAAGGGCCCCCGGTGACAGGTGGGCTCCTAGGAAGGGCCCCCGATGACAGGTGGGCTCCTAAGAAGGGCCCCCGGTGACAGGTGGGCTCCTAGGAAGGGCCCCCGGTGACAGGTGGGCTCCTAGGAAGGGCCCCCGATGACAGGTGGGCTCCTAGGAAGGGCCCCCGGTGATAGTAAAGGCTGGGCTCCTATAAAGTGGCCCCTGTGACATTAGTGTGAAGGCTCCCTAATGGGCCCCCAGTAAATGTGATGTCTGGTCTCCTGTGTGGAGCCCCCAGTGATGTCTAGGCTCTATCAGGGTCCCTCAGTGACAGTGATGCCTGGCCCCAGTCAGGCCCCCCCAGTGACAGTGCTGGTCCCAGTTAGGCAGGTCCCCAGCTCTTGCAGTCAGCTCGTAGGTCGGACTACCCCAGGCTCGGGACAATCACACACAGGGCCCGCCCTCCGCTGATCCCCGGTCCCTCTTGTTGACTGACTCGGTTCAGTCGCGTCCCTGGGGCTGCGGCCTCTCCACTAGCACGCCTGCGCAGTCAGCCTGACGTCACCTCCAGGACCAGCGAGTAAGCATGTAAACAAAGCAAGAGCGTCTCACACATACCATAGAGGAGAGTAACCCGAGCACAGAGTGACCAAGAGCCAGCGATAGAAGGTCTGTACAGCGCGCGACAGCGCCAAGGCCTTCGCAGCGGCCAACGTGTGAACTGCACCTATTATGATGAGCAGCACACTACGGCCATTCACTGTCATGTGTCTCATGTCACTCCTGCTGTATATTGACTGCAGCCGTTCAGTGCAGTCGTGAGAATGCTGCAAAACATCCCCGCCTCATATCTGTGGGATGCAATAAACGGATCACCATTCAGTATTTGAAGGCATCCAATCTGACTATACATATAAATGACAACCAGGGTCACGTGGCTGCTGTCTATAAACAGCAACGATTCAGGGTCATCACTGAGCTACTGCGGATCAAATACAACTATTAGGTGTCATCATCCAATATGGATGTAGTAGTCATTTAGCACCATCATTGGCCTAAAATCACTTTTAAGTTTTGGTTTTATCATTTTAAAGCCAACCTTTGAGTTCCAGTGACTTTGCCTAGGCTGAGATGATGTTATCAGTATTCTGCAGGCAGGGGGAAGCATTTCCTTAGTCTCCTCTCCAGTGATCAGACTAGAACAGCGAAAGCCCGGGGCTGATCTGTGTCAGACATCGGGTTGGACCCCCTTTGTCATAGCTCCCAACTGAACCCAGGAACCCCCCTTTTCCGAGTCACCCCTTTTCCCCGCCCCTACCCACCTCCGAGCACCATCCCTTGGTTTCATCCCCTACCCACCTCCCAGTACCGTCCCTTGTAGACAATACAGAACCTAGTATCATTTTGTGGTGCTAAGTTATTTGTATGGAATTTGGTAATGATATCAAGAAAAGCAGCAAAATCAATTTGTTAAAAAGAAAAGCAGCAAAATAGATCCCCTTCAGCGAGCAACAATAGCAATAGATCCAACACTGTACCACCCACAACAACCCCCCCCCCCCCCCCCAGCAACAATAGACTCTCGGCAGCATCAACAGATCTCCGCACAGCCAGCATTAATAGACTCTCTGCCAGCCATCAACAATAGACCCCTCCCCCAACAGTAGATCTCCTTTAGCAACAACTGACCCCCCATCAACATAAGAACCACCCTTAGCAACAATAGGTCCCCCACCAGCAACAATAGACCTCCTCAGCAACAATAGACCCCCCTGCAAAAATATATCCCCTCCAGCTAGAATAGATCCCCCATCAGTGAGCATCAATACCCTGCAGCCAGTGATGTAACGGAATAAAAGTAAACAGCGTTACTTTAGAGGGTAACGAGTAATCTAACTGATTACTCTTCCCCTCGCGGTAACGCCGTTCTCATTACTTGGGCGGCGTTACTGCAATTACCCACCGCGATCCGCGGAGCCGTCCTCGGCCTTAGGTCCTTCAGCCTAGCTCCGGTACGGCGACCATCTTGGTGCACACGTCGGCTGTTTACAATGTGATTGCTCCGTCAAATGATCTGTACAGTGGAGGGGAGAGATCGGATGGCAGCACTTTAATACCCTGCCAATACTCTGCAATACCCAGCCAACACCCTGCCAATACTCTGCAATACCCTGCCAATACTCTGCAACACCCTGCCAATACTCTGCCAATACTCTGCAACACCCTGCCAATACTCTGCAACACCCTGCCAATACTCTGCCAATACTCTGCAACACCCTGCCAATACTCTGCCAATACTCTGCAACACCCTGCCAATACTCTGCAACACCATGCCAATACTCTGCAACACCATGCCAATACTCTGCAATACCCTGCCAATACTCTGCAACACCCTGCCAATACTCTGCAATACCCTGCCAATACTCTGCAATACCCTGCAACACCTTGCCAATACTCTGCAACACCCTGCCAATACTCTGCAACACCCTGCCAATACTCTGCAATACTCTGCCATACCCAGCCATACTCGGTAATACCCAGCCATACTCTGCAATACTCGGTAATACCCAGCCATACTCTGCAATACCCTGCCAATACTCTGCAATACCCTGCCAATACTCGGCAACACCCTGCCAATACTCTGCCAATACTCTGCAATACCCTGACGATACTCTGCAACACCCTGCCAATACTCTGCAATACCCTGCTAATACTCTGCAATACCCTGCCAATACTCTGCCATACCCAGCCATACTCTGCCATACTCTGCAATACTCGGTAATACCCAGCCATACTCTGCCATACTCTGCAATACTCGGTAATACCCAGCCATACTCTGCAATACTCGGTAATACCCAGCCATACTCTGCAATACTCGGTAATACCCAGCCATGCTCAGCCGTACCCAGCCATACCCGGCTGGGTACGGCTGAGACCCAGACTCTGATACGAGCAACGATCCGATCCGTGAGTTTGGGGGGGACAGATGTACAGAGGGGGAACAGATATATGTGTGGGGGGGGACAGATGTGTAGTGGGGTACAGAGGGGGAACAGATATATCTGTGTGGGGGGGACAGACGTGTAGTGGGGTACAGAGGGGAAACAGATATATGTGTTGGGGGGGAACAGACGTGCAGGGGGGTACAGAGGGGAAATAGACGTGCAGGGGGGAACGCGCCCCTTGCTTACAGTAATAGACCCGCTCCTAAGAATATTAAAAAAAAGTCACAGTTACTTTGCTGAGTAACTAATTACTTTTCCAATGTAGTAACCGAGTTACTAACGCAATTACTTTTTTGGGAGAAGTAATTTGTAACTTAACTAATTACTTTTTTAAAGTAAGATGGCCAACACTGCCTGCAGCACACCTCAGCACCCCTTGCCATTACATACAGTCAGTCCAGGAGGTGCCGGAACTCCATTCCCGCTGAAAAAAAGCCCTGGTAGTAGGTGTCCCTCACTCCCATCAAAAAATGTTGGGAGGTATGCCTTTAGCCTTCAGAACTGCCTTAATTCTTTGTGGCATAGATTCAACAAGGTGTTGGAAACATTCCTCTGAGATTTTGGTCCATACTGACATGATAGCATCAGGGTCAGGCTCATGCCCCAGGTGACGCATCTAGGGGGGCACCGCCCCCACCCGCAGTGGGGACCTGTGCTCTAAGAGTTTCACTACCACCCAATTAAGTGTAATGGACAGGCAACGCCCGGTGTATTAGTCAAATATTGGAGAATGATGAAATAGGGGGGAGACTGCAAACTAGTGCTGAATCACTCTGCTCCTTACGCCCGCCGGTGCTATAAAAAGGCATTCATTCCAGAGCGACGCTTCAGCTACTGTTGCTATGTTGCTAACTATTACACTTGAAACAGCGGTAGTGACATCCTAGAGCAGAAGCACCCTGGCGGAGTGCTGTGGGGTCTCCCTCCTACTCCTGCCCAATGCCCAAATAGCCCATGTCTTTTCTGAGTGAGGCATCCCAGCTGCAGTACAATTATATGGGAGAGCCTGCCTGGAACTGTAAGGCATTTATTAGGACCAAAAGAGGGTTTTGTGTGCAGAAGGCCCTGGCCTAGGAAGTTGGTGTGGCAAAGGATTGGGGGGACTCGGGGGGGGGGGAATGCAGAGAATGCCCTGGACTGGGGGGTTGCAGGGGAGGCCGTGGACTGGGTGGGGGGGTGCAGAGGAGGCCCTGGACTGAAGGGTGCAGTGGAGGCCCTGGGATGATGAGAGGGTGCGAAGAAAGCCCTGGACTGGGGGGAAGAGGGGGTTTCAGAGGAGGCCCGGACTGGGGGGGAGCAGTGGAGGCCCTGGGCTGATGTGGGGGCGCCGAGGAGGCCCTGGGCTGGGGGGATTTCAGAGGAGGCCCTGGACTGGAGGGTGCAGTAGGGGCCATGGGCTGATGGGGGTTGCGGAGGAGGCCCTGGGCTGGGGGGTGCAGAGGAGGCCCTTGACTGGACTTGCCAACGGGATAACCTCCGTCGGCATTTCCAGCGGAAAAATTTAGAACATGTTCTATATCTAAGTCCGTTGGAAATTCCATCAGAAAAAGTCAGATGGGGCATACACACGGTCGGAATATCCGACCAAAAGCTCCCATCAGACTTTTTCTGTCAGAAATTCTGACCGTGTGTACATAGGAGATGGTGGTTCTTGTGGCAAAGGCCCCTGGGGGGTATAAGGGAGATACTGGACTAGGTGAGGCTGTGGTCCAGAGTATCTCCCTTGTACCCCCCTATCCAGACTAGGAGAGGGGGTGTCTGGAGGCCCTGGACTAGGGCAGCAGGTGTCTGAAGACCCCCCACTATGAGAGTGGGATAGTGGAGGCCCTCTGGACTAGGAAAGAGGGTGCCTGAAGGACCTGCCAGCTTCAGGAACAAAGAGCCTGGATCTAAAGCCTGGGCTGAGGTAGAGCCTGCCTGGGTCCTGGAGGGTGAGTTTTTCAACATAAATGGTAATGCCAAACAGGAGCAGAAAGACAGGTCATGTGAAAGATTTATTAAAGGAGAAGTACAGCCAAAGCTTGTGTAGCGCTGGCTCATGACGGGCAGGCGCTATTATTTTTCTCAAATTGAGTTGCCTGAAGCCACAGTTGGGGCTAATTGCTTCAAATTTCTGGCTTCAGTACCAGTCCATCTGGGTTGCACTGGGTTCTCCTTGACCGCAGGTGTCGATGTCATCGACGGCAAGAGTAGAGACGCAGTCTAGCTGGATGCATTGAATGCCACTTACTGCTCGGAACCAGCCCAGTGGGAGTGCTCTCCTGTTGTGTTTTCTGGGGGGTGGTATTTAAGGTACCAACGCCATGTTGGTGGGGGTTTATTTTCTGTCTATTTGATTCTGGTGGTCCTCCTGACCCAGCCTCATGGCCCTCCTGGCCTGGGGTGTGGAACCATGCATCCTGTGTCTCGGGGCTGGCTGGCCCGAGGTGCCGCAACTGCAGGGATAGGCCCGAGTAACATTCAGAGCCTACCGATCCAAGGAAGGTCTGGTGCCATCTCCTCTGAAGGGAGAGGCCCAGCAACTGAAGAACCCCAGGGGAGGACCCTTTCAGGAGAAGGCCGTGTGCAAGGCTGGCTTTTCTGAAGGAGCCTGGAGGCTTAGTTGAAGGACGCAACCTTGATCAACACTCATATTGTATCGCCGGATTGACTGAGAGAAACTGGTACCATATGTTAGTTCTTTAAAGTTCATCCAATCACTCAGTGATGCTAAAGTGTAACTTACAAGTCTGTGGCAGAGACTTTACCGAGCATCCCACCGGCTGCTAGGCCTAGTGAGAGAGACCTATCCAGGGGTTGCAAGAATCCAGTTGTGGAACAGTAATATCCTCTGGATCCTTCTAAAATTTTCACTCTGCAATTACTTGAAGTACTTGAATTTGCCCCTAACCCTCTACCCTTTATTACGAGACTTTGTCTTCTTTTCTAAATAAATAACCCAAAAGAGGATTCAGTGTCAGTCTCAACATTTCTTTGGGCCACTTTCTACGGGATCCCCAAGACGGAGCCCCAAGATGGCCAAGCCACAGCTCCGTGTGTGAATGGACACACAGAGCCACGGATTGGGAGCACATCTGCTTGGGTGCCCCTATAGCAAGCTGCTTGCTGTGGGGGCACCCGGCAGGAGGGAGGGGCCAGGTGCGCCGGTGAGTGAAAAAACATTACACAGAGCAGGTAAGTTTAATATGTTTGTTATTTATGACGCGACATCCCTGACCTCCAAAAGGCCTAAGGGTCACTTTCAGAGTCAGGGAGAGCTGACATCCTTCCTTGTAGTGTGGGTTATTAGGCATGGTGGGTGTATTGCAAGTTGGAAACATGGTCACTTTTTGGAATGCAAGAAAAGAGGCAAATGGGGCGTGCCCGTCGTGACCTCCGTGAGTCCGACCGCGGGATACCCGCGATCGTCTCACGGAGAGGAAGAACGGGGAGATGCTGATTTAAACAAGCATCTCCCCCTTCTGCCTAGTGAGAGTGTCACTGATGTCTGCTCCCTGTGATCGGGAGCAGCGATCAGTGTAGTGTCATACACAGCCCCTCCCCCCCACAGTTATAATCACTCCCCAGGACACACTTAACCCCTAAAGCGCCACCTAGTGGTTAACCCCTTCACTGCCAGTGTGATTTTTACAGTAATCACTGCAATTTAATCGCACTGATCGCTGTAAAAATGGCAATGGTCCCAAAAATGTGTCAAAATTGTCCGCCATAATGTCGCAGTCACAATAAAAATCGCAGATCGCCGCCATTACTAGTAAAAAAAAATTATTAATAAAAATGCCATAAAACTATCCCCTATTTTGTAGACGCTATAACTTTTGTGCAAAACAATCAATAAACGCTTATTGCTTTTTTTTTACCAAAAATATGTAGAAGAATACGTATCGGCCTAAACTGAGGAAAAGAAAAAAAATTTTATATATTTTTGGGGGATATTTATTATAGCAAAAAGTTAAAAATATAGCTTTTTTTTTCAAAATTGTTGCTTTTTTTTGTTTATAGCGCAAAAAATAAAAACCACAGAGGTGATCAAATACCACCAAAAGAAAGCTCTATTTGTGGGAAAAAAACTACGGAAATTTTGTTTGGAAGCCACGTCACACGACCGCGCAATTGTCAGTTAAAGCGACGCAGTGCCGAATCGTAAAAAGTGCTCTGGTCTTGCTCCTATTCTCTTTTTTTTTTTTTTTTTTTTTAATTTTTTATTTATAACAAGGAAAGGGACCCTGTCGGGCCGATAAATTACAAAATAGTATGGATATCAAGCAAACAACTTATTCAAAACATTCTGAATACATTACATTACACAGTCTTAATGTAGAAAGGGAAAGAGAAACAGGGTTTAAACATATCTGAGTGTGGACAAATTGTTAGAGGTTACTCTCCATGGTGTATTGTCACTTAGTGTGCCTGAGCTACTGTTAGTTTTATTTGCTCCGTTAGGGTATTTGTGCTTGAGGTTATCGTGTTGTGCAGTACCGAGGACATGGGCCCAGTTCCTCGTTTTTTCTTATTTATGTTGGAAAAAAAGTGGAAATTGGAGAGTAAAGTAGATCCCCCCAGTTTAGGGTGGGATTGGTTAAAGGTAGAATGTTAGAGTAGAGAGTAGTACGAAAAGAGAGAAAGAGGAGGGGAGGGGGAGCTGAGATGGGAGGATGGGTAGGGGGTGGGGGTACGGGGGTACTCGGGCCCACGAACATGGGTCATTAGTAATTCAAGCATGTGTGTCAGATGGGATTGGCGGTGGCGGAGTGCAACTTTGTGTGTCTGTTGTGGTTCCCTTAAGCGCCTGGCCCTCTGCCGAGTAGATAAAGATAATCCACGACTGCCAGGTGTTAGAGAATGTTTCTTGTCTATGCTGGGCTGTGAGGACGAGGTCCTCCATATATCTTATCTCCTCCACTTTCGCTATCCATGATGCTATGGTAGGTGGGCTTGTGGATTTCCACATTATCGGTATGCAGGCCTTGGCTGCATCTAGTAAGTGTCTGATCACCGATTTTTTGTATGTTTTTTCGGGAGTGTCTGATGCGTGGAGAAGGAAGAAAGCGGGGTCTATTGGTATGGGGCTGTCTGTAAATTTTTGTACAACTTCCCGGACCACTTTCCAAAAGTGGTGTAGTAAAGGACAGGACTAGAATATGTGCAGCAGTGTTCCCTTTTCTGCTCGACACCGCCAGCAAAGGTCCGACGTTGTCGGGAAGAATCTGTGGAGCAGGTCTGGGGTTCTGTACCATCTTGACAGTAGCTTATAGTTGGTCTCCTGGAACTTGGCGCATATTGAGGATTTATGAGTGTATTTAATTATTCTTTGTTTCTTAGTTGTGCTAAAGTGGCAGTTCAGTTCTGTTTCCCATTTAGTCAGCCCTGGCGGGGTAATATCTGTTTGTCGTATGTTTAGCAGGCTGTAGGTTTGTGATAGTGTGTGCGTTATGGTACCCGATGCGTTGCAGAGTTCTTCTAGTGTTGTGAGGGGAGGTGGTGTTGTCGGAGGGGTTTTCAGTGAGTGTAAGAAGTGGCTCAGTTGGCTGGCTCTCATGAAGTCCAGCCGAAATGGCCCTGTGGTATTTGAGAGTTCTGTTATTGTGGGCCAACGACCATTGGTGCTAAAGTGGGAGGCCTGGTGTGTGCCCTCGTCTTTCAGTCTTTTAAATTCCGCGTCATATAATCCTGGTGCAAATTCAGGGTTTCCCAAGATGGGGAAGAGGGGTGAGTTGGGGGATGATATGGGGGTCGTCGTGATGAGACGTGCGCAGACCTGTGTTGTGGTTCCAATTAGCGGGTGTCGCTTAATTTCCGCTGGCAGAGACGGGTAGCACCAGGGAGCCCTACTAAGTGGGGTTTCGCTTTGATGTTGCTCCAGTTGTGTCCAGAGCTTAGTCTCCTGGTGACGGCACCAGTCTATAAGCCTGCCCAGGTGAACTGCCTGGTAGTATGTACGGATGTTTGGTAACGCGAGTCCCCCATGTTGTTTAGGTAAAACTAAAAGTTTATAAGAGAGTCGTGGTCTTTTCTTAGCCCATACAAAGTCTGTAAACATGGTTTGTACTTGTCTGAAGTAGAGTGTGGGAATGTGAATAGGTATCGCCTGCATGAGATAAAGGAATTTTGGGAGTATCATCATTTTGAGTATGTTGCAGCGACCTATCCATGAATGTAGACCGGTGTGCCATTTTTTAAGTAATATTTTGATTGTTTTCAAAAGTGGTGGGAAGTTCAGCTCATATAACCGTGTGAGTGTGCGAGGGATGTAAGTACCTAAATATTTTAGGGCTGTCTGTGTCCATTTCAACTGGAAACTTGATTGTAGGTGTGTAAGTTGTGCTGGTTGTATTCCTACTCCCATCGCCTCAGATTTAGTAAAATTCATTTTTAGGTTGGAGAGGGCTCCATATAGCTCCTATTCTCCTTGTTGCCATCCCTATCTGTGCTACCACTTATTACTAACCTTTGGCTTGTTCCTCGACTACTCTTCTGCTTAATCCCTGCCTGCTATATTTGTTACTGAACCCAGACTGCTCACCTCCTGGTGGGGTGATTCTGAGGACCAGGACCTGGTACTGACATGCAGCAAAACCCATCCCCACCATCAGGCGCTCTGGTGAACACCGGTTAGTGCCTAGACTCCACATCTCAGATTCTTCTGTTTTTTACATTCTTTCTTTGCCATATTGGATTTTCGTTGAGCCACTCCATTGCAAGACTACCGTTTTGGACAGACGCAGTTCCATCGCATGGTCGTTTTCCAGCTTTATCGCTTGGATTTGGTCTGGTTCCGTTCCTCTTAGCGCTAGTGATTTAGCGCTTCAAGCTCGTATGATACACTGCCGTATGGTAGGTGTGTCCAACATGTCTGGTAAGAGTGTTTTACCTTTCCATCTGATTATCACCCGTAAAGTTTTTTTAGATCTATCAAAGACCCATTTGGACTGTACTAAGTATTTTGACATCCTCAGATATTTGTCACTTTATTGGACACTTCAGTATTCATCACTTATGGGACTTTATTTATGTACACTCCATTGTGTGGGTGTCAATTCACAGGGGTAGTTGCATGTAGACATGGGAGCCGTCCAAAAATTTGTTTTGTTTCGTTCCTTCCGCTTCGTATAAAAAAAAAATTTGTAATTCGTAATTCGTGTACGAAATTTAATTCGGATTCGTACGAAATACGAATTGCGTACGAATCGTTACGAAACGTTAATATCGTTACGAATCGTTACGAATATCGACACTCTACGAATAATAACGAATTATCCGAAAACGTATCAACGTTACATAACACAAGTCTATTGTCTATTGTTCACCAATCACTCAGAGGAAGTACGAAATACGAAATTTTGTTTACGAATACGAAATTTCGTATTTCGTACTTCCTCTGAGTGATTAGTGAACAATAGACAATAGACTTGTGTTATGTAACGTTAATAAGTTTTCGGATAATTCGTTATTATTCGTAGAGTGTCGATATTCGTTATACTGAATCTCAAATTCATTCGAATCATTCGTTATATCCGCTATAATTTCTTTTTTTTTGGATCCGAAATTCGTAAATTCGTACAGAATTCGTATTCGTAATTCGGATTCGTACAAATGTACGAATTTCGAAAAATTCGTACGAATTTCCGATTCGTACGAAACTAATCGCACATGTCTAGTTGCATGTTTCTTGTGATCCGGTTGCAGTGAGTTTCCAAAAGTAGTGCTTTTGGTGTGGTGCGGTGCAATTTGAGCCCATTCAAAATGAATGGGCTCAAATCACACCACACTGATCCGCATGTGCTGTGCCTCCCTGTGCGTTTTCCAGTGTGAACCAGCCACTACACATAAGCATGTTGCATGTATTATAAAGAATAAATCTGATGACAGGTCCCCTTTATAATACAGCCATCACTCAAGCTACTTATAACCAATGTGGAGGAAAATTGTAACAAAGGGATTAATCAGATTTCTTCTTCTATTGCGTGGAAAAAACAAAGATTGTGATCACCCACCATGGACAACTTCCTTCTCTTCTCTCTTACTTAGGCCAATCTGTCTGTTGTTTGTGACCCATGTGATTGTTATAGATAATCTGCAGACATCTGCAGTGTCATGTCCAGTGTGACCTCCATGCAAAACTACAGGAATTCAATGTGTCTTGTCATGTCTCTTCTCTGCAATCCTCTAAAGAGATCCTGTCACCAATTCAACAAATTTGAGCTAAAAGTATAGAAAATCAATTGTTTAAAATGTTTACTTACAGCGTTTTTCCTTTGCATAAATAATTTTTTATTAATTTGCAAAAAAAATTGACTTGTGAATACCCTAATACATCCCTTGCTGCCCCTGCACATCATAGCACTCTCCTCTTCTGGGACTGGGGGTGTCTCATTGCTGTCTGTGCTGGCTCAGTTCTTCTGTTCCTTCCTTCACCTGCATACATACTCTTTATGTATGAAAGAGGTGGACCAGGTACAGTCAGGCTGGGGACAAAAGGGCTAGATCAGGGGTCAGCAACCTGTCGATTGCAATCTACAGAAAATAGCGGGCAGGTGACCGGTAGATTGTGATCTCTCCCTGACTAGCCAACCCTCAACTGGCAGAGCTGCGCAGGGAAGCTGTCAATGTCAATCCTGACTGGCAAAAGCTTTTCTTACCCTGAAGCATGCCCTTTGCTTAAATATGGCTGCAGGACAGGGAAGGCGTCTGCCGCCTATGACACCTTTCAGGCGGGATAGCTTGAGCTCATCCCCGAAATGTTATGTGCTGATCCCCACTGGCCCTTCTCTTCAGTCCATCCAAGGTGCTTGTAGATGACATTATATGGGTAAGACGGGAAAGGGGGGCCGGCTGGGATCAGCAGTAGAACAGGTAGATCTGCCACAGCAGCTTCCCTGCGCTGCTCTGCATCAGGAAACCATTTCTGTGCCCTTCTGAGCCCCCAGTGGTGTTCCCACCCAAGCTCCCCCAGTGATGTGCTCTCCTGACCCCCCCCCCCCAAGTGGTGTGCTCTTCTGCCCCCCCCCCCCCAGTGGTGTGCTCTTCTGACACCCCTTGTGGTGTGCCTTTCTAATCCCCTTGTGCCATGCCTTCCTGAGCCCCCAGTACTATACCCACCTGACCCCCCCATTACCATGCCCTCCTGAGTCCTCAGTACTGTGCCCTCCTGCGCCATCAGTATCATGCCCTCCTGAGCCCCCATTACTCTGCCCTCCTGAGCCAACATGGTGTGCCCTCCTGAACAGCCTGTACATTGCCCTTCTGATCCCCTGTCTTTTGCCCCACCTTTCCCTGTACACTTCTCTTCATACTACTAATCACTGTACACTGCCCTACCTACTACTGACCCCTGTACACTGCCCTACATACTACTGACCTCTGTACACTGCCCTACATCCTACTGACCTCTGTACACTGCCCTTAATACTACTTACCTCTGTCCACTACTCAACATACTACTAACCTCTGCCCACTACTCTACACACTACTGACCTCTGCACATTTCCCTACATACTACTGACCTCTGTACATTTTCCTATATACCACTGACCCCTATACACTACCCTACATACTACTGACCTCTGTACACTGCCCTACATCCTACAGACCTCTGTACACTGCCCTACATCCTACAGACCTCTGTCCATTGCCCTACATACTACTGACCTCTGTATACTGCTCTACGAATTATTGACCTCTGTACAATTGTGTAGGAACCATGAATCAGACTGAGACAGAAATGCAGTAAAAATCGCACCTTTTAATATAATGGTAAAAATGGTACAGATCAGTAAACGTGGTCAAAACATAAGCCAGGGATCAGTAAGCAAAGTAGGTAGTCAGACAGGCATTAATTAGGAAACCAGAGACAAGTGTAGTCGGAGGCAGAAGAACAGGATCAGGAACCAGAAAGGACGTCAGCCGGGCAAAGTCTTTCACAGGAACATAGCAGAGAGTCTCCAGATATGTTGACAAATTTAAAGGCAGGAAAGGAATGAACAAGGCAGTTTAAATAGCCAGAAGGGGCTGACTGTAGGCGGGACTGACGAGCAGATAATGATAACCAGTTGAGCCACTAAGGAATCAATGAGTGCTGACAGTTATCCGACAGCTGAACACAGAGAAGAGAGCTGCTAAGAGCCCAGCCCAGCCCTCCTCAATGACCCCTCCTGCTCAGAGGGGCACCAGGTTTGAGGGGTATACGTCTATGGAAAGAATGGAGGAGGAGCATGTACGTCCGAGGATGAGACCCAAGAGCATTCTCCGGACCGTACCCTTTCCAATGAACAAGGTACTGTATACACCCGCAGAACATACGGGAGTCAATGATAGATTGTATCTCATACTCCTCATGGTTCTCAACCTGAACCGGGTGAGGACATGGTACCGAGGTGGTGAAGCAGTTGCACACCAAAGGTTTTTAATAAGGAAACATGGAATTCATTAGAAATACGTATGTTGGAAGGAAGCTCTAAAGCGTAGGCCACTGGGTTGATCCTACGGAGAATACTGAAGGGTCCAATATACCATGTGCCAGTTTCAACGAGGGAACACAGAGTTGGAGGTTACGAGATGACAGCCAGACCCTCTCTCCATCTTGGTAGGAAAGCGCAGGTAGGCGTCGGCGGTCAGCATGAAGTCTGTACCTCTCACTGGCACGTCGCAAGGACTCTTGGACCTACACCCAAGTGGAACAGAGATCACTGAGATGCTCCTCTAAGGCAGGAGTAAGGTAAGAGGTGTGACTAGTTGTTATGGTGGTCAGAAATATAGCAACGTAGAAACTGCTCCAAGGCTTGGTTGGCTCGTTCTGCAGGCCCTATTGGACTGCGGGTGATATGCCGAGGAGAGGGAAAGCTGAATTCCTAACTGCACAGAAAGCTCGCCAAAACCTGGACACAAACTGGATACCCCTGTCCCAGATGATAACCTTGGGTAGCCCATGTAACCTGAATATCGCCTGAGTGAAAATGGATGCCAGTTCTGGATGTGAGCAACTTCTTAAGTGAAATACATTCAAATGACAAGTGGTTGACAGATGGACCCCTGCTCAAAGAGGAAGACGCGTTTCACGCAAATGTTAGCAGATAGTCATTACCTATTGGAACATTACCTATTGGAACTAGTCACCACAATTACCTATATGCAGCTCTAATGTGTCATCATTAGGTTACAGGTGGACAAACCAATTAAAACAGTACAGTAGCTGGTATCAAAAAGAAAACCAGGCTGGAGTACACGGTACATACACTCAAATCTAATGTGAAAAGTTTGGTCCATATCCACTGCCAGAAGAAATATGTTACATCAGTGGCGTAACTAGAACCTTCAGGCCCCGGATGTAAGAAACCATGAAGAGCCCCCCTGATCCCTCGTACACATGATCATGGAGGCGATCCCGCAATCTGCTTGTTGTTCTGCCCACATATTGCATGTGGCAGATTTTACATATAATCAAGTATATTAACAGCTTCAGCACCGGGTCATTTTTCACCCTTCCTTACCAGAGCACTTTTTGCGATTCGGCACTGCGTCGCTTTAACTGACAATTGCGCGGTCGTGCGACGTTACACCCAAACAAAATTGACGTCCTTTTTTTCCCACAAATAGAGATTTCTTTTGGTGGTATTTGATCGCCCCTGCGTTTTTTATTTTTTGCGCTATAAACAAAAGAAGAGCGACAATTTTGAAAAAAAAGACAATATTTTTTACTTTTTGCTATAATAAATATCCCATTTTTTTTTTAAAAAACTATTTTTTTACTCAGTTTAGGCCGATACGTATTCTTCTACATATTTTTGGTAAAAAAAATCGCAATAAGCGTATATTGATCGGTTTGCGCAAAAGTTATAGCGTCTACAAAATAGGGGATAGATTTATTGCATTTTTTTTTTTTAACTAGTAATGGCGGCGATCTGCGATTTTTTTTCGTGACTGCGACATTGCGGCGGATACTTCGGACACTTTTGACACATTTTTGGGACCATTTACATTTACACAGCGATCGTTGCTATAAAATTGCATTGATTACTGTGTAAATGTGACTGGCAGGGAAGGGGTTAACACTAGGGGGCGCTGCAGGGGTTAATGTATTCCCTATATGTGTGATTCTAACTGTGGGGGGAGGGGACTCAAGGGGAGGAGACCGATCGGTGTTCCTCCGTACTGGGATCACATGATCGGTCTCCTGCTCGCTGACAGGACGTGGAGCTGTGTGTTTACACAAACAGCTCCACGGTCCTGCACAGTCCCGTTGTTTTAACGGGCAATCGCGGGTGCCCGGCGGACATCGAGGCCGCCGGGCACCCGCACCGGGTCCCGAGCGACGCCGCAGGCGCGCGGGCCCCCCAGGCGGCTGGGAATGGGAGGACGTCATATGACGCCCACCCAGGATGGGAGATCCACCTTGTGGGCGTCATATGACTATGGGCGGGTATTGAAGGGGTTAAATATCTGGTGTTACAATTTATAAAATCCTTGACACTGTAATCTCTACCACTAACCATAGACTTAAATCCTTCTCCCTTAATCGAATGTGGACAACAAAGGCAATCTTTTGTGCCACACTTGTGGTACCCCTTAAAATCAAGCCAAGTGGTCTTCACATTATTGAAATATTTCACCTCTCATGTACTCTTTTTGGGACTTTCTAATATTATTTGAATATTTTTATATATTTTTTTCATTATATATATGTATTATAGGCTGATGCACATTGTCACTCTGTAAAATTTTGCATTTTTTGTTGTTGTGATACATATAGGAGGGGTATCACTTACAATGTTTACATATTTGTGATTTCATTTTTATTGTATTTTTCGGACTTGCACCAATTTAACACTTTTGATGATTGCATTGCAATTCCAGCAATTTATTATTGCTTATTTGCACAATTTTGTATCCATGTTTTGTACATTGTTGCATGTTTTCACTGTTGCATTACTTTTTATTCATATAGTAGGCTAATACCATTTATTATTTTTTTTATATATAATTTCGATCTTTCACAATTCATATAGTATTGATTTTCCAATTTTTTTGTATTTCAGCTATTGGGATTTTTTTGCACACTGTTTTTTTTTTTTCATTTGTAGTATTTACACAATAATGTCTACAATAATGTCTACATATAAATTACAGATTACATATATGTTGTAGAATACTGGGAACCTAATCTCGACTCTCATCCAACCCTTATTGACTCAGTTTAGTTGTTACGTATACATCTTTGGCGCTGTTAAAACCTTTTTTTGTACTATTCTAGCCCCACCAGAGAGGATTTGGGCGTACACACTGTCATTATATAAAATTGGTCAATAGCATTCAACAAGTTTTTTAATCTTTCTGAACTCTGGAGCAAAACAGTGCGGAGATTCTCAGGGACAAAGCAGCGGTCACAAGTTTTCTCGGGAGAAGAATGGATCTGAGCAGCAAGAATTCTGTCAACCAAAGGCGAAGTGAGACTAGTGCGCATAGTGGCTAGAATATGATCGGGGGGTATCAGAGGAGTATGAACCCTCTCCATCTTGGAGGTGGAAAACTGTTGTGACAATGCATCAGCCCTTATATTCTTAGTACCGGGTAGGAATGAGACTATGTAACTGAAGCTTGACAGGAAAACAGCCCATCGTGCCCATCTTGGAGATAAGCGTTTTGCCTTAGAAAAGAATGTGAGATTCTTATGGTCAGGACCGGCACAGGTGTCCCCTCGAGGAGACGCCTCCATTCCTTAAGAGCTAAAATGATAGCTAACAATTCTCTGTCCCCAATTTCGTAATTGCATTCTGCAGGAGACAATTTCTTAGAAAAGTAGCCACAAGGATGCATAGCGTTCTCAGAGGTAGGACGTTGAGACAGAAGGGCGCCTACTCCAGTCTCAGACGCATCAACCTCAAGAATGAAGGGTAACATGGGATCAGGATGTGCCAGCACAGGAGCTGAAACAAAGACAGCTTTGAGAGACTCTTTAAGAGTTTAATGCAATCCAGAGACCAATTCTGTGGGTTGCGATCATTCCTGGTCATATCAGTCAGGGGTTTGACCAAAGAAGAGAAGTTCCAAATACATTTCCGATAATAATTGGCAAAGCCAAGAAAATGTTGTAGCGGACGTAGACCTACGGGTCGGGGCCACTGTAGAACTGCTGATAGTTTCTCTGGGTCCATTGAAAAACCGGCAGTAGAAATTACATAATCCAGAAATTTAACCTGTTCACGATGGAACTCGCACTTTTCCAATTTACAATACAGATTATTATCTCTCAACCTCTGTAGCACATGGAAGACATATGTGTGGTGTCTCTCTAGAAATTTAGAATATATGAGAATATTGTCGAGATAATACACATTGCTGCAACATATCTTGGAGGACATAGTTGATGAATTCCTGAAAAACTGCAGGAGCGAGGTGTTCGTAATGTCCGGTCCTGGTATTAAACGCAGTTTTCCCTTCGTTGCCCTTCTTGATCCTCACAAGATTGTAAGCCCCTCTCAGATCGAGCTTTTTGAACGTTGTTCCCTTGAGGCGGTCAAATAATTCCGTAATCAATGGAGTCCAATAAGTTTTCTTAATCCTAATGTGATTGAGACCCCTATAATTGATACAAGGTCTCAGTTCACTATTCTTTTTTTTTTTACAAAGAAGAAGCCAGCACTGGCAGAAGATGAGGATTTGCAGATGAACCCTCAAGAAAGTGAATCGGCAACCTAGTCGTCCATGACTTTATCCTCCAAAACAGACAAAGGGTAGACCCGGCCACAAGGGGGCATGGCACCAGGTTGAAGGTCAACTGCGCAATCATACGACCGGTGTGGAGGAAAACTACTGGCTTGACCTCTGTCAAAGATATCGCTAAATTCACGGTGCTCCTCTGGCAAGGAGAGTGAAGAAGGTGCACAAGACCTTAACCACTTTCTGAAAACATGTTTTACTGCATTGCAGTGTTGCCAACCCCCCGAAGTGAAATTTACTGGCAGAAAATCCAAAATTTACAAACGGCACCAATTTTTTTACTGGTGAATAGTCATGAAATTTACTGGCATAAACATGTAGCTAGTGCGATTAGCAATGTGTTTAAGTTACACAAAAGTCAAATAACATATTTCTCAAGTTACATGAAGGTCAGATTAATATAACCCAGCTAGCACAGAGATCCACCATATAGCAAAGTGTGCAGGATTCCCCCTTACAGTGATAGGGAACTCTGACGTTAAGGGGAATGCTGCAGATCATTATCCAAGGTGGAACTCTGATATAAGGGGGGCTCTGGTCATCAAAGACCACCTTATATCAGAGTCCACTGCTTTGCCCTTTACATCAAAGTTCCCCCTTGCACTGTAAGCTGGGAATCCTGCAGACTCTGATGTAAAGGGGAATGCTGGGAACTGATTTTGGGGGCTCTGGTGACCAGAGACCACCTTCTGCAGAGTGAGGTAAGAGGGGACCTTTATATAAGTGACCCCTTACATTATTGCATTCACTCCCCCTTACATCAATGACCTCTTCAGACTGCCTGACGCTGTCACTGGCCTCCTCTCAGGTGCATCGTGCAGGGCTCAGTCAGACTCCAGGTTAGTGGCTCTGGATTTTTCCATAGTCTCCTTTCCACAGTCCACACACGTCTGACCTCTTCCATGACCCCCATCCTGGCGTCACTCTCACTCTTGACTCCTCTCCTCTCCACTCCACTCTTGAGTCCCCTCAGAGACTGCAGACATGATAAAAAACAAGAGATTATCAGAGGATGGCGGACAGGACACAGGATGTGGTCAGAGGATGGCGGACAGGACACAGGAGGTGGTCAGCTGATGGCAGACAGGACACAGGAGGTGGTCAGCGGATGGCGGACAGGACACAGGGGATAGTCAGAGGATGGCAGACAGGACACAGGGGATGGTCAGAGGATGGCGGACAGGACACAGGGGATGGTCAGAGGATGGCGGACAGGACACAGGGGATGGTCAGAGGATGGCGGACAGGACACAGGGGATGGTCAGAGGATGGCAGACAGGACACAGGGGATGGTCAGAGGATGGCGGACAGGACACAAGTATAGCAAGACAGAGATTGTGAACATCTGTAATACTGTACAATTACACCACTACCATTCTTGTCTGATGTCTACAGGCAGGCACAGGCAGGGCAGCAGTTATCACATAAATAGCATCCATCCCAAGTGATGGATGGATGGATGTTGCAGTCAGGCCAGGGGTCCGGTGGTGGGACACTCTCTAAGTTCAAGTTAGTGTGTGTGTATTTGCATTCCACTCAGGACACTCACTAGCCAGGCAGGGGGCTGCAGCCAGGGCACTTGTCAGGAGGCCTTTTTTTCCTTCCGGGGCAGCTCTGTCCATCCATCACTCTCACGGTGATGGTGCATTGGTTCCGCACGTCCTCCGGCTCCACTGTACTGTCCACATACTGCAGTGCACTGCACAGGCTTCTCCACCATTATGTCCTTTTTACATTTTCCGTCCGGCGCCGTGTAGCGGGAAATGCGGCTTGCGCATGACATCATCAGCAGGCGGGTGAGGGTCGGGCGGCACGGACTCAGACAGGATTGGATCGCCTAGGGGAAATTCGGAGCTGCGCATGCGCAGTTCACACCCGCGTCAATCGCAGCCATTTTTACTGGCACATTTCTGCTTCTACGGGCATTTACGGGCGGGGAAAAAAGAGCCAGTTTTTACGGACTGCCCATAAAACTACGGGCAGTTGGCAACACTGCTGCATTGGTGCAACCAGGAAAGAAACTCAGCATGATGCCAATCAAAAGAGGGGTTGTGCCTCTGTAACAAAGCATAACCAATGACCACCAGTGGAATTCACCTGCCACGTCACTTGCCACCAGATGCGAATTGTCACTTGCCACGTCACCTGCCACAAGATTCAGGTTGTCACTTGCTCCATCGCCTGCCAGTGCCACCAGATGTAGATTGTCACTGCATTGATGACAGCACTGGCCTTTTTAGCCAGTGGTCAGTTCTGAGTGAGGGCAGGAGAGCAGTGATGTGGGGCGGGCAGTGAGAGATGTCATCTCTCTGCTCCCCGCCGCTCCTCTGTCATTGAAGAGGCCCGGCTGTGAGGGCGGAGGAGCGTTGATGCCTCTCTGCTCGCCCGTTTCTCTCATCTGCCCACCCGCTTCTCTCATCCACCCGGCTCTCTCATCCGCACCTGTGGCCTGGCTGCAGAGAGGCCGCGGCCCAGTTGTGGGCCGCGATCTGGTGGTTGGGGACCCCTGCCCAACAGGACCACAGGGTGCGGCCGTTTCCTGGACGGGTAGGACAAGACTTCAAAAAGTGACCTGCCTGGCCACAATAAAGGCACAATCTCTCCCTCCTCCTAAAGGCCCTCTCCTCTGCAGAGAGACGTGTGAAGCCCAACTGCATGGGTTCTACTTCACTGGCAGTACCAGGAGGCATGGGAGGTGAGGGAGGCAAGGGTGGGAATGCAAAGCTTGAAGCCAAATGTACAGGAGGCTTCTGCAAGCGCTCCTTAACCACTTCAATACAGGGAATTTTCACCCCCTTCCTGCCCAGGCCAATTTTCAGCGCTGTAACATTTTGAATGATGATTGCGTCATGCAACACTCTACCCAAATGAAATTTTTTCCACCACAAATAGAGCTTTCTTTTGGTGGTATTTTATCAACTCTGCGTTTTTATTTTTTGTGCAATAAACAAAATAAGAGCGACAAGTTTGAAAAAAAACACAATATTTTTTACTTTTTGCTATAATAAATATCCCCAATTTAAAAAAAAAAAAAAAATGTTTCCTCAGTTTAGGCCGATATGTATTCTTCTACATATTTTTGGTAAAAAAAAATCACAATAAACGTATATTGATTGGTTTGCGCAAAAGTTATAGCGCCTACAAAATAGGGGATAGATTTATGGCATTTTTATTATTATTATTTTTCTTACTAGTAATGGCAGCGATCTGCGATTTTTATTGTGACATTGTGGCGGACAGATCGGACACTTTTGACACTATTTTGGGACCACTGTCAGTTATACAGCGATCAGTGCTATAAATATGCACTGATTACTGTATAAATGTCACTGGCAGGGTAGGAGTTAACACTAGGGGGGCGATCGAGGGGTTAAATGTGTTACCTAGGGAGTGATTCTAACTGTAAGGGAAGGGGACTGACTAGGGAAGGAGACCAATTGGTGTTCATACTTAGTATGAACACACGATCGGTCTCCTCTCCTCGTCCCGACAGGACGTGGATCTGTGTGTTTACACACACAGACCCACGGTCCTGCTCTGTAACGAGCGATCGCAAGTGCCCGGTGGACATCGTGGCAGCCGGGGACGCGCATAGGCTCCTCGGTGACGCGGCCGGCGTGCTCCCCCTATACCGCCGGAAAGCCGAGGACGTCATATGATGCCCGCCCAGGATGGGAGATCCCATCTGCGGATGTCATATGACAATGGACGGGAAGGAAGTGGTTAAAGGAAGGTCTCTCTCAAAGTCTGGAGTCAATGAGAATGGCAATCGTGATTAACGTCTCCAGATCCGTAGGTATGTCTTGGGCTGCTAGCTCATCTTTAATGTTATCCGAGAGACCATGAGAAAAAGCAGCCATGACCACGAGGGCCTCATTGTTCCAAGCAACCTCTGCTACTAGAGTACGGAATTCAGTAGCGTAATCAGCAACAGTTCTCGTACTCTGTTTGATGGACATGAGGCTCTTGGCAGCAGAAGTGGAGCGAGCGGGAATGTCAAATACCATTTTAACCACATCAATACTGGGCACTTTCGCCCCCTTCTCCAGGCCAATTTTCAGCTTTCAGCGCTCTCGCATTTTCAATGACAATTGCGCGGTCATGCTACGCTGTACCCAAATGAAAGCTTTATCATTTTGTTTGCACAAATAGAGCTTTCTTTTGGTGGTATTTATTCATGACTCCGTTTTTTATTTTTTGTGATATAAGCGAAAAAAGAGCGGAAATTTGGAAAAAAAACAATATTTTCTTTATTCCATTTTAAAAGAAATCCAATAAAATCGAATTTTGTCATAAATTTTAGCCAAAATGTATTCGCCTACATGTCTTTGGTAAAAACAAATCCCGTTAAGTGTAAAATAATTGGTTAGTGTGATCACGGACATATGTACGCAAGTGATGTGCAAATGTGCGCAGGTGATCACGGTCATATGTGTGCAGATAATCATTGGGACACGTGATTTTACTGGGACATATGTGGGGGACAGGTGTTTTTGGGGACATGTGTTTTGGGGACATTGTGATTTACACTGTGTGTTACTATGCTGGTGATCAGTGTGTAAAAAGCTGTAAAAAACAGCTCATACACACTGATCACCAGCCAGCTGCAGCGATCCACTCTCCTCTCCTTACCGACAACTAATGTGTGAGGAGAGGAGAGCCTATCACCTAGCAACCGGCTCTCTGTTTACATCACATGATGGCTGTGATTGGACACGGTCATCATGTGATCAGGAGGGCCAATCACAGAGCCCTCCTGCTGATCTGAGATGCGCCGTGTCTGGGTGACACGAGCGCATCGGGGCTGTGTGGGCCCGCGCGAGCGAGCCCCCTCCTTCTGAGGGACGTTCCTGAACGTCCACTCAGAAGGAGAGAGCATACATATGCAGTGGCCGGGTGGGAAGTGGTTAAAGGACGCCACAAACCAGAGATCAGCGTAGTGGGAGGCAGAAGAACAGGATCAGCAACCAGAAGGGATGTCAGCCAGGCAAAGTCTTTCACAGGAACATAGCAGAGCATCTACAGACATGTTGACCAAGGAGAAGGCAGGAAAGGAATGAACAAGGCAGTTTAAATAGCCAGAAGGGGCTGACTGTAGGCGGGACTGATGAGCAGATAATGATAGCCAGGTGAGCCACTGAGGGATCAATTATTGCTGACAATTATTTGTCAGTTGAGCAGCCTGAGCACGGAGAAGGGAGCTGCTAAGAGCCCAGCTCTGACAACAATGCCTCACATACTACTGACTTATACACTGCTCTACCTACTACTGATCCTTATACACTTTTCTACATACTGACCTATGTACACCACTGAACATCTTATTGACCTCTGTACACTGCCCTACCAACTACTCAACTCTGTGCACTGCCCTACCTACTATTGACCTCTACTGACCTCTGTACACTTTCCTTAAATACTACTGACCTCTGTACACTGCTCTGCCAACTACTGACCTCTGTACACTGCCCTACCTACTATTGACCTCTACTGACCTCTGTACACTACTCTACATACTACTGTCCTTTACTGACCTCTGTACACTGCCCTACATACTATTAACCTCTACTGACTTCTGTACACTACTCTACATACTACTGACCTTTACTGACCTCTGTACACTGCCCTACATACTATTAACCTCTACTGACTTCTGTACACTGCCCTACCAACTACTGACCTCTGTACACTGTTCTAAATACCACTGACCTCTGTATACTGCCCTACATACTACTGATCTCTGTACACTGCCCTACATACTACTGATCTCTGTACGCTGCCCTACCTACTATTGACCTCTACTGACCTCTGTACACTGGCTTACCTACTATTGACCTCTACTGACCTCTGTGCACTGCCCTACCTACTATTGACCTCTACTTACCTCTGTACACTTTCCTTACATACCACTGACCTCTGTGCACTGCTCTACATACTAGTGACCTCTGTACACTGCTCTGCCAACTACTGACCTCTGTACACTGCCCTACCTACTATTGACCTCTGTACACTACTCTACATACTACTGACCTCTACTGACCTCTGTACACTGCCCTACCTACTATTGACCTCTACTGACCTCTGTACACTGCCCTACCCACTATTGACCTCTACTGACTTCTGTACACTGCCCTATCAACTACTGACCTCTGTACACTGTTCTAAATACAACTAACCTCTGTTCACTGCCCTACATACTGCTGACCTCTGTACACTGACCTACCAACTACTGACCTCTGTACACTGCCCTACCTACTATTGACCTCTACTGACCTCTGTACACTGCTCTACCTACTATTGACTTCTGTACACTGTCCTACCTACTATTGACCTCTACTGACCTCTGTACACTGGCCTACCTACTATTGACCTCTACTGACCTATGTGCACTGCTCTACATACTACTGACCTACCAACTACTGACCTCTGTATACTGCCCTACCAACTACTGACCTCTGTATACTGCCCTACCAACTACTGACCTCTGTAGACTGCTCTACCTACTACTGACACCTGTACACTGCTCTAAATACCAATGACCACTGCCCTACATACTATCAACCTCTGTTCACTGCCCTACATACCACTGACCTCTGCACACTGCCCTACCTACTACTGACCTATACTGACCTCTGTACACTGCTCTACCTACTACTTACATTGGCCAAAACTCAGAGCAAAAAGCCAGGCTAGCATTAAGGCCAGTTAGGCCTGAAACTAGTCCAGCAAGTCAGCCTGCAGCACCGGATGTTCTTCCTTCATGATGGACTCTGGCGTCAGACCTGTGGGGGTGATCAATTATTACCTAGTCATGAAAAAATTGTGAATGAAAGTGAATGCTTAGTTTATCATTTCGCCTAGCTTCTAAAAGTAAAGTATAGGAATTAAAAAGTAAAAGTACATTCTCGTGGATGCAGCATTGGATCGATGCTGCATCTGTCTACTGCCACCTCTAAAGCCCCATACACACGGTCGGACAATCCGCGGACCAGGTCGGTCGGATCCTGTCCGTCATACTTTGTCTGATGTTGGTTTTGCGTACACACGGTCGGACAAAGTTGTCGGAAAATCCGATCATTCTGAACGTGGTGACGTTTGTTGCCTACGACGGGACTACGTAGAGGCTAGTAGCCAATAGCTTTGGTCTTGTAATGTGATCTGAGCATGCGTAGCACTTTGTCCGGTCGGACAACCGTACACACGATCGGATTTGGTGTGATCGGACCGTGTTGTCGGCAAATCTTTCCAGCAGGAGATAAGACTTTGTCCGTCGGACAATCCGACGTACACTGTCCGATGGTGCATACACACGGTCTGATTTTTCAACAACATTGTCCGATCGGACAGAATCCATGAAAAAGTCCGACCGTGTGTATGGGGCTTAAGACTGAGAACTGAGTGATCAAAGACTACTTATCGCTCAGTTCTCGGTCTACAGTGAGCAGAAATCGGTTACTGTCACCAGCTCTCTGCTCTGCCCCTCCTTAGTGGCGTGCCGGGCTGTGGAAAGGGGTGGGAGGATTCTCAACGGCTCACTGAGAGGCTGAGCCAGCCACCGTTCAGGAATCTGGTTCGATCCCTACATTAAAGTCGGGATCTCTCCAGAGTCTGGACCATTTCAGTGACATCAGCCGACAGTGGACTTTTGCTAGATGCATGGGATTGCCATTAAGAATTAATGGCACCCATGAGCGTCTGCAAAAGGCAGCACAATTTTGTGTGGTATGGGAAAATCACACTGCACCTGGTGTGAACAAACCCTAAAATGTAGTCTGTGAGGCAGAGCTCAGTGATCTGTAGGTTGTAAATCTTCTCCCTTCAAGCACCCCCCGCCCCCAAATCCCTGTCTTAGCACAAATTCTATCTATCTCACCACTACAGGAATAGTGGCAGCTGCAGAGAGGAGGAGAGAGCCAGGAGGAGGTGTGGCTTGTTCTCTCCCCCACCCCCAGCTCCTCTCCCTTCTGTCTGTATACAGGGGTTAACACAGGATTGCTGAAAGATTTGACTATACAGGCTTTGATTACCTCCCCCCACCCACAATTTCTGCTGCCTAGACAGGAGCAGTGTGGGGAGTAGACAGGGGGCGGTGTCTGAAACCATAAATCAGACTGAGACAGAAGTACAGTTAAATCTCACTTGTTTAATAATAATAAAAAAAAAGGTAAACAGAGTAAACATAGTCCAAACATAGCCAGAGTTCAGGAACCGGAACAGATAGTTAGACAAGCCAAAATGTCAGGGAGCCAGAGATGAGCGTAGTAGAACAGCAAGCAGGATCTGGAGCCAGAAGGAATGTCAGCCAAGCAAGTCTTTAACAGGAACACAGGAGAGCTTAAGTAGACAGGACTGACGAGCAGGATATCATCAACAGGTGAGTCATTGTGGAGAGATAGAAGCTGGCAATTAGCCGACAGCTGAGTGGCCAGCTTTGAGAAGGAAGGGCTGAGCCCAGCGCTGACAGTACCCCCTCCTCAATGACCCCTCCCTCTCGGAGGACCACCAGGCTTGAGGGGAAAACGTCTATGGAAATCACGGAGGAAGACAGGGGCATGAACGTCTGAGGATGAGACCCAAAATGCACCAGGTACTGTATGGCCCACGGAACCTACGGGAGTGAACAATGGACTGTGCTTCATACTCCTCATGGTGCTCAACCTGTACAGGGTGAGGACGAGGCACTGAGGTGGTAAAGTGGTTGCAGACCAAAGGTTTTACTAAGAAGACATACATATGAAATACGCATATTAAAAGGAAGGTCTAATGCGTTAGCCACTGAGTTAATCCTGCAAAGAATACGGAAAGGCCCAATAAACCAAGGTGCGAACTTCAGACAGGGAACATGAAGTCGGAGGTTGTGAGATGACAGGCAGACCCTGTCCCCAATCTGGTAGGAAGACGCAGGCAGGCGTCTGCGGTCAGCATGGAGTCTGTACCGATCATTAGAATGTCGCAAAGCCTCCTGGACTTGTGCCCAAGTAGAACGAAGACCACGGAGATGCTCCTCTAACGCAGGAATACTCTGTGGAACAAATGAGTCAGGCAACATGGAAGGTTGAAAGCCATTGTTCCCCATAAACGGGGACAATCGGAAAGCAGAATTCAAGGCACTATTGTGAGCAAACTACGCCCACGGTAAGAGGTCTGATCAGTTGTTATGATGGTCAGAAATATAGCAACGTAGGAATTGCTCCAAGGACTGATTGGCTTGTTCTGCGGCCCCATTAGACTGCGGGTGATAACAGAGGAGAAAGCAAGCTGAATTCCCAACTGTGCACAAAAGGTTCGCCAGAACCAGGACACAAACTACCCTGTCCAAGACAATCACCTTGGGTAGCCCATGTAAACGAAAGATCTCCCAAGCAAAAATGAAAGCCAGTTCCTTAGAAGTGGGCAACTTCTTAAGTGGAATTGTCAGGGCTGGGCTCAGCCCTTCCTTCTTTGAGCTGGCCGCTGAGCTGTCGGCTAATTGCCAACTCCTTTCTCTCTACAGCTACTCACCTGTTGATGATATCCTGCTTGTCAGACCTGCCTACTTAAAGCGGAGTTCCACCCTAAAGTGGAACTTCTGCTCATCGGAACCCTCCCCCCCTTTGGTGCCACAGTTGGCCCCTTTCAGGGGCGAGGGGGGTGCAGATACCTGTATAATACAGGTAATCTGCACCCACTTCCGGGAATAGACTCCTGCGGGAGTCATGCCCCTTCACGTCACCCCCACTGTCTCCTGGGAAACACACAGGTCCCAGGAGATAGCGGGGACCACTTACGATGCGCGGCGCGACTCACGCATGTGCACTAGGGAACCGGGAAGTGAAGCCGCAATGCTTCACTTCCTGATACCCTCAATGAAAATGGCGGCGGCAGCAGCCGAGAACCAAGCGATTGATCAGCTTTGGCTGCCGACATCGCTGGACCCTGGGACAGGTAAGTGTCCATTTATTAAAAGTCAGCAGCTGCAGTATTTGTAACTGCTGGCTTTTAATTTTTTTTTTAGGTGGAATCCCTCTTTAAGTCGTCCAGCCCAGATGATCTCTGCCTTCGCCTTGGTCACATTTCTAGAGACGCTCCCCTGTGTTCCTGTTAAAGACTTGCTTGGCTGACATTCCTTCTGGCACCAGATCCTGCTTGCTGTTCTACTACGCTCATCTCTGGCTCCCTGACGTTTTGGCATGTCTGACTGACTATCTGTTCCAGGTCCTGAACTCTGGTTATGTTTTGAATACGTTTACTCTGTTTACCTTTTTATTATTATTATTAAACAAGTGTGATTTAACTTTACTTCTGTCTCTAGGTGATTCATGGTTTCTGACAGTCTCGGAGTTTGCATAAAAAATAATTTGAGCTCCCAAGCCTGAGAGCGGACGTCCTGGCAAAAACTGGGATGGGTAGGGAAACAGGAAAGGGTTAACAGTATAACAGTATAACAAATGTATGTGGAATACCACATGAATAGGCATTCTTATCAACAGGAAATTGTCAGGTATGACATTTAGATATTAAAATAATTATTTCCATTTCAAGGCAGTAGGACAATAGCATTCCTCCCTGACTATCTATCTAATATTTACACTGGTAACAATGTACACATAGTTAGTGTTGTGATCCTGCTAGATCCCTATCTCTCCTTAGCCAAGGAAGATGCACCGACTCCTGAAAGAGAGAAACAAGCAATGCAAAAGCATCCTATCCTATAAGAGCATTATGTGATATACGTATACGTACAGTGATTTAAACTGGCCCTCAGCCGAGGGCAGCGTGAAATGTAAGAACACCCTATATATATGTTTACATTTTTGAAAGCAGGCTCCATTCTCTGTAAGAATGCCACCCCCTTTCATAATCAGAATTGAACTATAAACTTTTAGCAATACTTTGATCAGTGACAGTCCTGATATATATATATATATATATATATATGCATGAGTCCATCATTTTAAGGACTAGGCAATCATTTCCCTATCATAGCCTATTCTAACTACATAGTAAAAATAGTGTTTAAACGCCCTCTTACAAACACCACTCTGCGCCTTGGATTAAAAACCTCACAATATTCTGTATGTAATATATAAAGTGTCAATCTGATACACACTTTTTAGCAGCCACTTAGATAAATGTAAAATATTATAAATACAATATAAAAAAAAA
This sequence comes from Lithobates sylvaticus, assembly GCA_028564925.1. NCBI lineage: Eukaryota > Metazoa > Chordata > Amphibia > Anura > Ranidae > Lithobates > Lithobates sylvaticus. The sequence goes on from CM053031.1 coordinate 272,443,968, forward strand.
ATCATGAATAGGATCTTAAAATATTGTAGCAGCGCTTCTAGTCCAATATATATAAATCAGACCAGCTAACATTAAAGAGGAAGTAAAGCTTCCCCCCAAAAAAAAACAAAAAATGGAACCTGCAAGGCAAAGGCATAATGAGCTAGTATGCATAGCATACTAGCTCATTATGAATAACTTACCTGAGAACGAAGCCCCCGAAGCGGTCCTCATCCACGACCTTCTCCGCCGCCATCAAGCCCGGAGTGTCCGGGTCTCGCCGCTCCAGCGCTGTCATTCGCTGGATCGGCGATGAGGTCACTCCCGCGCATGTGCACGAAAGCGGCATATCGCCGTGATCTCGGCATGCGCAGTGCGCCTGCGCGCCGCTGTCTATGGCGCATGCGCCGTAGACAGCGATGCCTCTTTTTTTTTCTTAATATCTCCTAAACCATGTAGGTTTAGGAGATATTTATTGGACCTACAGGTAAGGTAAGCCTTAATCTAGGCTTACCTGTAGGCCAAAGTGGTTTGTAAGGGTTTACAACCACTTTAATAGTCCATTAAAGCGGAGCTCCACACTAAAGTGGAACTTCCGCTCATCGGATTCCTCCCCCCTTCCGGTGTCACAATTGGCACCTTTCGGGGAGGAGGGGGGACAGGATACCTGTCTTTGACAGGTATCCTTTCCGACTTCCGGAAGTCCGGCCGCGGCCGTGACGTCACCGCGGGCTCCCTCCTCCTCCTCCCTCGGCCGCCGGGCTAATAGGAGAGAGGAGCGGGGCCTTGCGCATACGCAGTAGGGTTCCTGGCGTGAAGCCAAAAGGCTACACTGCCGGGTTACCTTAGCCGCAATGGCGGCGGCAGCACCCGACAGCTGATGGAGACATCAGCTGCGGTGCCGACATAGAGGGACTGCAGGACAGGTACGTGTCCATTTCTTAAAAGCCAGCAGCTGCAGTATGTGTAGCTGCTGGCTTTTCATTTTTTTCCCGGAACACCCCTTTAATGAGCAAATAGGCAGCGGAAAAAGTCTATTAAATTCCTTGCTGTGATGTCTGTCAGAAACTTCCACCAAACACTCCACCACGTGCGGTAACTTTACCCTATGGGGATGCACTGACCAGATGTACAGCAATAATACGCCTTTAATTATAATTCAGCTTCTCCACCACTCCACTATGATTCCACCAGATGTCAGTAACACTTAACCAGGGTTCCAATAAACATGTGGAAGGAATAAAATAGCCACATAGCGTAATACTGATAAAACAAATTTATTGGTCCCAAAACATCCCCTATATAAGTTAAGCGTACCAGAACCAATAAAATGATAAGCCAAAGTAAAGTGCACTGTGCCTGTGTCTCCGTCCTGGTTACCGGAAGCATGAAGAGTACAGCATCGGTCGATTTCCTCATTCCTCGGCCCGTGGAGCACAGACGTGGAGCGCACACGTCACTTCCGGTAGATCAAGTTTCTGATGCGTTTCGTCACTTCCGACTTCGTCTGAGGGCGTGATCTACCAACCGTAAGTCAGCCTTTATATATGAACTGACGGCTTCACAGCCAATCAGATCCCTCGCAGCTCGGTGTGAATTAACACATACAGGCAATACTCAGCCTTACTGTCCGCACTTTATGCGGCACAGTGCGGCGCATTCAAAACCTGAACGAGCGCATAATTGTGCACAATCATGTATACAAATCCTAATTTAACAACAATTGAAATAATGTACATAGTTACTGAACGCCACAATAGTATGCCTATTATACTGAATACAGCATCCACTGCTATTCAAATAACAGGTCCCTGGAATATAATACAATTAATATTCATTGAAATTGTATATATTGGCGATATTTGTTGAAAACCAGCATGATGAGTTAAAATTATTTAAAATTATTCTTTCTGAAAAAATATATATATGTACCAATCACCTGTGGAGAAAAACGATATCCCTATATCTAAGGTGAAAAAATCTATATTGCCCTATAGTCACCTAATGTAAATTAGTGTAATAAATAATTCACTAAAAAGTAAACCAATGTTGTCTGTGGTACAATAGTGTATTAGTAAATATACGCCCATAAAATGAATATAATAATATTATGTATATATATATATATATATATATATATATATATATATATATATACTAGAACCTAATAAACTCATAAAGGTAAAAAAGTACCTATCCAATAACCAACGTATATACTCCTGGGCAAGAACCAAATTATTGCCCAATCTTATATGTACCTGTAGATCAACAATGGTGTGTAAATAGTCTGGGTTGGACCTATATCCAATTACTGCAACAATAAATAATATAATTTAAAAATATTTTTAAATATTTAAAATTATTTTAAATTATGTATATGTGGATGGGATATATTAAATATATTAAATAATGGGGATACAAAAAGCAAAGTAGGGAGATCTGGTTGTAAACATTTATGTGTCACTAATAAAGCAATTAATGTCTAATTCAATGTTGAGTCCTTTGGGTGGCGAGTACATCTACTAAACAAATCTATTGGGTCTCACGTTTAGACAATTCTCATACCATGTTGATGCCTCTCCAATGTGGTTGGATTTGTTCAATACCCCAAAACTCAAGACCGGTTGCGTCCATGTTGTGTTTCAGCTTGAAATGTAGTGAGACATTATGGTCCTTGAAGCCAATTTTTGTATTATGGATATGCTCAGCAATCCTTACCCGTAGCATCCTTTTTGTGCGGCCAATGTAAATAAGGCCACAGGGGCATTTCAAAGCGTACACCACATACATACTGTTACATGTAATGAACTGATTTATGTCAGTTATTGGCTGGAAAAGTGAAATTTTCTAAGGCTCTGATAGGTCTAGAGACTTCTCTACAGGCTTTACACTTCAAAAAACATTTTGATCCCAAAATGTCGGAGGACGTCTTGGGGGGTCCATTACTTTTTCACAACCTTATCTCCAAAATTCATAGCTTTTCTATATACGAATTGAGGTTTTTGAGGTAATGCAGTGGTTCATTTTTTATCCAGCAATAAAACATGCCAATGTTGTTTAAAAATATTTTCAACCTCCCTATATTGGGCATGGTACCCTGAAATAAAACACCATTCTTTATTATGGTTGTTGTTTCCCACTCCATTGCTTGGATTGCTCACTTCTTTTTCCGGCAGACAAGAAGATCTAGGAATAGAGCCTACTTCTTCCACGATCTTTTTTCAGAGTATCCGGATTATACCCTCTAGCTTCAAATCTTTCGGAGAGTATGTTAGACTGGATGAGATCATTTTCATTTTCGGAACAGTTCCTCCTGACTCTCATCATTTGCCCTTTCGGGATATTTTTCAGCCATAGAGGATGATGGCCACTGGAGGTAGGAAGATAACTGTTTTGATACGTTTTTTTTTTTTTAAATACCTTGGTTTCCAGTTTGTCATTTTTACGATAGACATTCACATCAAGAAAACAAATTTCATCTTCATGCCAATTAGAGGTCAGTCTGATATTATTATCATTGATATTTCGTTTTTCTAAAAACTTCTCCAGAAGTTGGTAAGAAAAATAAGCATTGCCATTGATCACACCCTCCCCTCCTCCCCCAAACACTCTCTCATCCGCATGGATCGATTATTGGTTGGTGGAACATAGGGCATTAGATTGTGTGATATCTACAAATATAGAAATTAGAACATTGTCAGATCACGGTCCAATGATTATGAAAATTAAAATTCCGGGGCTGCAGAAACCACCATTTTCATGGAAACTTAATAAGGAATTATTAGATGAAGAGTGAGAGGAAATAATAAGAAAGGAGCTAGAGCTCTTTTTTTCCATCAATGAAACTGGAGAGACTGCAGCGAATACCATCTGGGAGGACCATAAGGCCTATATTAAGGAATGTATATTTCATTGGGAGCAAAGAGAAGGAAAGAAAAAACAAGAGTACCGTATTAAGGGAGGAAATTTATAGATTGGAACAATCCCATAAAGAAGAGAATAGTAAGAAAAGGGGACAAGATTTGGATCTACAGCATAAATTAGTAACTAAAAGAGAAGAGTTAAAGGAATTAATGGAACAAGAAATGAGGAAGACATATAATAGAATCGCGAAAGAGAGATATCAATGGGGGAATAAAAACAGTAAGTCCTTTTCTAGGATACTGAGGAAAAAAAGATCTATAAACTATATTGAGAAAATATTAAATAGGAACGGGGAGGCGGTATATAAAACTAAGGATATAGCAGGAGTTTTCAATGAGTTCTATGAGCGGTTATATTCAGTTAAGGGTGGACAGACAGGACAACAAGAGACCAATAGAAAAGAAAAAATCAAGGAATATGTACTTCAAGCAAATGTCCCCAGATTATCATAGGAGTCAGCTCAGGAATTGGAGAACCCAATTACAATACAAGAAATAGATCAGTCAATAAAAGAGGCCGCGGGAGTAAAAAGCCCTGGGCCTGATGGCTTCACTATGGAATATTTAAAATTTTTTAGAGAAATATTAGCCCCAAAACTCAGCGCCTACTATAATGGGTTGGGAACTAGATATGGATTGAGCAAGGAAGCCTCTACAGCTACAATTACTACTGAATTGAAAGAAGAGAATACAATATGCTCAAATTATAGACCGATCTCATTATTAAACACAGATACTAAGCTGTTTGCTAAAGTGTTGGCCACCAGGATAAAAAAGCTCATGCCGAGCCTAGTTCATCCAGATCAGGTGGGATTTGTAGTAGGGAGGGAAGGTAAAGATAATGGAGTAAGAACATTATAATTACTCCAGAAAATGCGGGAGAGTGGAATCCCCAGTCTACTCTTATCGATTGATGCTGAAAAGGCTTTCGACCGAGTAGACTGGGGATTCATGATGGGTACTCTGGCGGGGATGGGTTTTGGCCATAGAATTTTGAGTTGGATAGAAGTACTCTATAGCAGCCCAATGGCAGCTGTAAGTGTTAATGGAATACTATCCTTTCCTTTTAGGATGTACAACGGGACCAGGCAAGGTTGCCCGTTGTCACCTTTATTATTTGTGTTGGCATTGGAACCATTTCTGGAGATGGAAAGGGGAAACCCCAATATAGGGGTTGTAGGAGTCGGGGAAGAGACACACAAGCTAGCAGCATTTGCAGATGACGTTCTGTTCTATGTCTCTAATCCCCGAATCTCAATGCCAAACTTGGTAAAGGCTATTAAGAAATATGGGGAGCTATTCAATTTCAAAATTAATCCAGGGAAATCAGAAGTGTTAAACGTTAATGTCAACCAAAAAGAAGAGCAGAGTATCCAGAAGGAATTTCCCTTCCTCTGGAAGACGGAAATTAAGTATTTAGGGATAAAATTTACACAATTAATCTGAAAAATCTATCATGCTAATTATATCCCTTTTCTGGAAGAGTTAAAAGAAGAAATAAGGAGAATTGTAATTAAACCCCTGTCCTGGATGGGAAGGATAAACATGATAAAAATGATTATATTGCCCAAAATACTGTATAAATTCCAGATGCTCCCAATTTATATCCTCCCGGTATACTTTAGAATTATTAAGACCCTAACCACAAAACTCATTTGGCAAAATAAGAAACCCAGAATATCTTTAAGGATCCTGCAGTTGGAAAAAGATCAGGGAGGACTAAGTGTACCAGATTTTAAAAAATATTATGAAGCAGCGGTACTAACACGGGTAATAGAATGGACAAAATTAGAGAGTAAAAAAAGATGGGTAGAAATAGAGCACAGAATGGCAGACACAAATTTAGGGAAGAATATTTGGACACCACCACAATATAGATTATTGGGGGGAACAACACTTATGCCCCGTACACACGGTCGGAAATTCGGACCACAAAATCCATCAGATTTTTTTCCGACGGATTTTGTCTGACACTGGTGTTGCATACACACGGTCAGACAAAGTTGTCGGAAAATCCGATCATTCTGAACGTGGTGACGTTCGTTGCCTACGACGGAACTACGTAGAGGCTAGTAGCCAATAGCTTTGGTCTTGTAATGTGATCTGAGCATGCGTGACACTTTGTCTGTCGGAATTCGCTACACACAATCGGAAAAATTCCGATCGGACTTTGTTGTCGGAAAATTTGAGAGCAGGATCTCAAATTTTTTCTGTCTGAATTTGCGACGGAAAAAGTCCGATGGAGCCCACACACGGTCGGATTTCCCGACAACATGGTCCGATAGGACATTTTCAGTCGGAAATTCCGACCGTGTGTACGGGGCATTACACTTACAAAGAACGTGATTAGAGTTTGGGAGGGGGTACACAAACACAATAAATGGAAATATAATTCCCCATTAATGTTCTTAAAAGAGAATGACCTCTTTCCACCAAGAAAAAGCACTTTTGGAGGGAATTGGATAAAAAAAAGAAAATATCCAATTGAGACACATAATAAAAGGGGGGAAAATAAATACACTAGAAACACTAAAGAAATAAAAGGATTTGTTAGATTTAAATGAATGGCGGTACCTCCAGCTTAGACATTTTGTCTCAGCGTTACCACGACCACTGAGAGATGGAGAAAAACTGACAGCTTTTGAGCTGATATGTGAGGGAAAAACGGCTCGGTCAGGGATCTCTCAGATATATAAGATAGTGAGACGGGATGGTGAGTTGGAGGTGCCAACATATATAAAAAAAAATGGGAAAAAGAAATAGGCCCACGAGGTGAGAAGCAGAATTTAGAGAAAATGTTAAAGTTGGTACATAGGTCTACGATAAATATTAGGATGATAGAAACAAACTATAAATGTTGAGCAAGGTGGTATAGGACACCTGATATAGTAGCAAAATATCAAATAGGCCAATCTGGGGAATGTTGGAGGGGCTGTGGACAATTGGGGAATATGGCACACATATGGTGGAATTGCCCAAAGATTAAAAATTACTGGAGGGAAATATTAAGATACATAAAGGTAATATCCAAAGTCCAGATACTCGAAAATCCCTGGGCCTGCCTTTTCCATGGTATAGACATTCCAATAAAAGAATATAGAAACTCCCTCACAATTTACCTGATAAATGCGGCAAAGAGCCTGATCCCAAAAAAATGGAAGGAAGTAGAAGCCCCTAAAGTAAGGGAGTGGCTAGAAAAAAATGATGAAATATATAGAATGGAAAGACTTATGCCACGTACACACGATCGGAATTCTCGTCTGAAAAAACTCTGACGGTTTTTCCGACGGAATTCAGACGGAATTCCGCTCAAGCTGTGTTGCCTACACACGATCACACCAAATTCCGACGGTCAATAACACAGCGGCATAAAACACGTTCGACAGCACTATAAAAGGGAAGTTTAATGCTTCGGAGCATGCGTCGAATTGTTTCCGAGCATGCGTCGGAATTTTGCGCGTCGGAATTGCATACACACGATCGGAAAATCCGATAGAAAGGTTTTCCGTCGGAAAAATTGAGAACAGGTTCTCAATTCAAAGTCCGTCGGAAATTCCGACAGAAAAAGACCGTTGGGCATATACACGGTCGGAAAATCCGATGAAAAGCTCCCATCGGACTGTTTCCATCGGAAATTCCGACCGTGTGTACGCCGCATTAGTAAGACACAGTTGCACAAGAATATTTTGATACCAAGAAAATACAGAACACTTGATAAGGATGCGCATGAGTTGACAAAAAAATGTTTTTAAAGTTTGGGACTTAATATACAAACAAGAAAAATGGGAATATAACTCACCATTAATTTCACTTTCAGGGCCAATATATTTGATCCTGTAAAAGGGACACTTTTTGGAAGTTGGATAGGAAATGCACAGTTAAAGGATGTAGTAAACAAAGGGAAAATAAGATAATTTCAAGAATTAAAACACAGCTGTGGGCAGATGAAGCTCAATGAATGAGGATCTACAGCTAAAGCACCTTGTAACCAAAATATCCCAGCCAATTAGAGATGAGGGGAAGTTGAACCCGAATAGAACAACTATGTACAGTAGTGTACAGATACCAGTGAAACATGGGGTATCTCGAATCTATAGTATTCTTACGGATCTAGAGGGGCCGAAGATACCCCCATTTATTGGAAAACGGGAACAGGAATTGGGCATACAGTTGGAAAAGCAACAAATAGTAAGAATCATTAGAGCGGTCTATAATTATGCAACAGATATAAATACGATAGAAATTCATTATTTCTATTAAGTGTTTTTATTAAGGCCCCTTTACCACTATCGCCACTATAAAGTCGCGCGATTTTGCCGCGATTTCGTGGCCGCAATTTCAGGGAATGCCTGTGTAACTCACATCAAAGTCGGACCAAAGTAGTGCAGGGTCTACTTTGAAGTTGGCACGACTTGAAGTCCTACTAATATGAATGGCTGTCATTGGGAATCATGGGGAACAACTTGTCATACGACTTTGCAGTCCCAAGTCGTAGGACAAGTCGTACAAGTGTGAAAGGGTGTTTAGTGAGATGGTATATAACGCTAGAGAAAGCTTAAAAATATCAACAAGACACTATGTTGGAGAGGTTGCAATAAAATAGGCTCTATGACTCGTATATGGTGGGAGTGTCCAAAAATAAAAGAGTTTTGGCAAGAAATACAAGGATATATAAAGGAGATTACGGGGAAAGGGATATTAAATGATCCATGGACTTGTTTATTTCAAAATACTAAAAACACAAAAAAATATTACAGGAGAACCATGACCCCTTACTTACTAAATGCAGCAAAAAGGATTAATACCTAAAAAATGGTTGGACCCAGAAAAAACTATCATAAAAGAATGGTTTGAAAGAATAGAATATATTTTTAAAATGGAACACCTTAGTAGTAGAGAGGAGGGACAGGTAGAAATATTTAATAGCATTAGGGGAAAATGGTTAGAATTTAAGAAATCCAAGAAATACATAGATAAAATGTTAGAATAGTAGAGAAGGAGATGGGAACCCATGGAAACAGAAGCTGAGTTTACTGTTAAAAACGTATTCATACATTTCATTACATTTCATACTGTTTAAAAGTATGAAATGCAAGAGTCCGATGGGTGAAACCAGAGTTTCACCCACCGCCTCTAATTAGGCAAATTAGGCGGTCGCCTTAGGCCTCGCACTCCCAGGGGCCTCGCGGCCGCCTAATTTCCCTGAGGTGTGTGGGAGTTGGAGGGAATGTCCACTTGAATTATTTTTCCCGTTTTGGGCGTGAGTGGGTCTTAGATTTGCCTAAGGCCTCACAAAGCCTAGGGCCGCCTCTGGGTGTAACAAGATGTCCACTTATTGCCTTCTCACTGTATCCTTACTGTGGAGGAGTGCGGGGTGAAGCAAGATGGCAGCGACAAAACTTCACTTCTGTCAGATTAGGCGAACCGTCACAATGTGTAACGGAACAACGGCGCCACTGATATGTAGATCAGGGGGCCGGACGCATGCATAGGGAAGGCGGCGCCCGTGCGGACTCTATGGACGGGGCACCACTGGTTATAACCCTCCCTTACTCTATCCAAAATAAAAATAAAAAAAGTGTCTATAGTTCTATTTTAAGGCAAATAGACTGTGCAATTTGCAAGTTGTTTGCAGGTTTTTTTTTGTGAATATACAAGTTTATCCATCATGTGCTGCAAAAAAACTTCCAATCACTCCAAACAGAATACAATGTCAATGCATATCACAATGGTCTAGTATTGGTGTTAGTGCATATGTCATATGTAGTGGGGATACTTTAATTTTTCACAATTATTTTTAGAGATATCTTCCCACTGAAACCATTGTCCGTGTCAGGACCCCACAGGGCAAGGACCGCACTATACCACAGATGGACACCAGTGGCAAAAAGCGCCCTGAGGCGATTCAGTTCGCATAGGTTGCGCTATACAAGTCATTCATTCATTCATTCATTCATTGATCATTTTAGCTATCTATAAGGGGGTAATTCTTCCCACCGACCATCACACTATGGTATCAAGAGTCTAAAGCCTCGTACACACGATCAGATTGTTCGCCAACAAAACCGTGGAATTTCTTCTAAAGGGCGTTGGCCCAAACTTGTCTTGTACACACTGGTGAGTGTTGATTTGCGCTTTTCATTTCGTGCTTTTCAGTTTGTTTCTGAGCGGCTGTTCGTCAACCAGACATGTTGCGGGATCGGAGGAGATAATGTGTTATTTATTATTGGCCTTGGAGTTTTTGCTTTGACATTATTTTTTTTGCTTAAATAATGATTTGATTTGGTATATTTTCTATATTTTTGGATGCATAGAATGCACTTTTTGGTTAAGTTCTATTGGCAGATAGCATGTCTAATTTTATTTGTTTTCTTTTTTTAATGCAGAATAAAAAAATTGTGTAGAATAATACTTGGCTATGCGTTTTACTTCAAATGACAGTTTGGGAGTCGGCAGTTACATTTTATAAAATACAATGTAAAATTGACAAGGGACACCAACATAGTTGTATCTTTGATCTTAACCACTTCAGCCCCAGACCAATTTGCAGCCAAAAGACCAGGCCCCTTTTTGCGATTCGGCACTGCGTCGCTTTAACTGACAATTGCGCGGTCGTGCGGCGTGGCTCCCAAACAAAATTGGCGTCCTTTTTTTCCCACAAATACAGCTTTCTTTTGGTGGTATTTGATCGCCCCCTGCGGTTTTTATTTTTTGCGCTATAAACAAAAGTAGAGCGACAATTTTGAAAAAAAATGCAATATTTTTTACTTTTTGCTATAATAAATATCCCCAAAAAATATATAAAAAAATATTTTTTTCCTCAGTTTAGGCCGATACGTATTCTTCTACATATTTTTGGTAAAAAAAAAAAATCGCAATTAGCGATTATTGATTGGTTTGCGCAAAAGTTATAGCGTTTACAAAATAGGGGATAGTTTTATAGCATTTTTATTAATATTTTTTTTTTTTACTAGTAATGGCGGCGATCGGCGATTTTTATTGTGACTGCGACATTATGGTGGACACATCAGACTTTTTTGACACATTTTTGGGACCATTGTCATTTATACAGAAATCAGTGATATTTAAATGCACTGATTCCTATGTAAATGACAGTGGCAGTGAAGGAGTTAACCACTAGGGGGCGGGGAGGAGTTAGTGTGACGTGTGTGTTTTTTTCACAGTAGGGGGCGTGGCTGACGTCTGACGTCACTGATGGGCTTTCCCGATGACAGGGAACAGCCGATCAGTGACAGGCAGTGTAGGAAGCGCGAGGAGAAGTTTGTTTACACAGACCTCTCCTCGTTTTTCAGCTCTATGACCCGATCGGGGGACACCAGCGGCGATCGGGTCCGCTGGTCCCGCGGTCACGGAGCTCCCGACCAGGTCGCGAGCGCGCCGGCGGCGGCGAGCCCGACCCCACGGCTATGCAATTAAAGGGGACGTATATATACATGCTTTTGCCTAGCCGTGCCATTCTGCCGACGTATATGTGCAGGAGGCGGTCGGGAAGCGGTTAAAAACTACGGGATAATGGTGTTGTAGTAACTTGCCCAAATAAAAAAAAAAAAGCATAATAATATTTTTCTTGATATCACTAGAAAAAAAAAGCCTTTGAAAATTAGTTTGCAATAACTCCATCAGTATCACCAGCAAAGCAGCTTCATTATTATCCCATTAAAGAAGAAGAGAATTGTGCGCTGCATTTGGAGATTTCATAATTTGCTGCGTCACGAATGTTAATTCTCCATTACGAACGCTAGTTTACAAGACCGACCGCTTCCGGCTCGTCCTTGCTTCCGAGCATGCGTGTTTGTACTTTGGACTTTTGTCCGACAGACTTGTGTACACACGCTCTGAAAATCCGACAACATACATTTGTCCGCGGAAAATTTGAAGAACTGCCATCCAACATTTGTTGGAGGAAAGTCCGACAACAATTGTCCGATGGAGCGTACAAACGGTCGGATTTACTGCCAACAGCCTGTCATCGAACATTTCCCATCAGAAAGTCAGATCGTGTCCGACAACAATTGTCCGATGGAGCGTACAAACGGTCGGATTTACTGCCAACAGCATGTCATCGAACATTTCCCATCGGAAAGTCAGATCGTGTCCGACAACAATTGTCCGATGGAGCGTACAAACGGTCGGATTTACTGCCAACAGCATGTCATCGAACATTTCCCATCGGAAAGTCAGATCGTGTGTACGCGGCTTAAGTATAACATGTTTGTTATTTTAATAGAAATCACTTTAAGTAAATACAAAATGTCTTATACTGAAAGAAAATAGTATAAAAAAATCACACACATATATAAATACACTTCTTTCACCGATAAAAAAGACAACATTGTAGAAGAAGGGTGTTCATATTTATTTGGGATTTTTGATACTATTTTCATTCAATATTTGATATTTTGTATTTACTTAATGTAACTTAGTGTTTGATGCACCACATTTGTCCTGTGAAAGCAGCTTCCCTTTGACTGGTATTCCAATCACCTTTTTCTACTGTATTAGCCTGGGTTCACCACTTCAAAGTCATGCGATTTTGAATCTGACACCCCTGCACGACTTCATCAAAACCAATTGACACCCAGGCCAATTCTGACATTTCTCTCCTACATGTAAAAATCATATTTTTTTTGCTAGAAAATTACATCGAACCCCCAAACATTATACAGGGGGTCCCCGAGTTACGAACTCGTTAGGGACTGCCCGCCTGTACGGAAGTCGGAAATGTTCGTAAGTCGGCCGCGCATGCGCAGACCGACAAATACGGACATTTCCGGACATTTCCGATGTTCCGTCTAATGCCGTTCTGCGCATGCGTGGCAAATTACGGACATTTCTGGCATTTTCCGAGGCTCCGTATGGCCGCGCATGCGCAGAACGGCCGAAAGATGGCGAAAAACAGCAAAAAATGGCGGAGGGTCCCCGCAGCGCCCTGTTCGTAAGTAGGGGTTGTTCATAGGTCGGGCATTTGTAAGTCGGGGACCCCCTGTATATGTTTTTTTAACAAAGTCCCTAGAGAATACAATGGCGGTCGTTGCAATTTTTATCTTGCGCGGTATTTTGCGCATTAACTTTAACTGGAAAAATCTGTTTTGTGCTTAAAAAAAAAAAACGTTAGCACAATTTTTTTGCATAATGTGAAAGATGATGTTACGCCGAGTAAATAGATACTTAACATATCATGCTTCAAAATTGCACACGCCTCGTGGAATGGCGCCAAACTTTGGTACTTAAAGTGGGGTGCCCCTTAAAAAAAAAAAAATTAAAAGCAAGCAGCTACAAATACTGCAGCTGCTGACTTTTAATAATCGGACACTTACCTGTCCCAGGGTCCATCGATGCAGGGGAACGAAACCCCCCCTCGTTCCCCGCTCCGCTCACGGCACCGGCATTCTTAATGTGGGCACCCGGCTGTGGCTTCACAGCCGGGCACCCACTGCGCATGCACGAGCGGCGCCACGCGCTGTGATACGCCACACAGTCATCTGGGACCTGTCACGTGTTCCCAGATGACTGACTGCTCCAAGGGGAAGTGATGTCACCTGCCCGGGCACTGAAGGAGGCAGACTACGAGGGACCCCCTAGCAACAGGCATTTAGAGGTAAGTAAAAAAAAAAATTTTTCCAATTATTTTTTTTCTTTTATATTTTTAGGAATTTTCAGCTATTTTTTATTTTTTGGGGGAAGCACCACTTTAAAAATCCCCATAGGCGACGGTTTACATTTTTTTACTGGTTACATGTTTTGAGGTACAGAGGATGTCTAGGGCTAGAATTATTTCTCTCGCTCAGCGATGTGTGGTTTGAACACCGTTTTCATATGTGGGCGGGACTTACATATGCGTTCGCACAGGGGCGCTTTACATTTTTTTATTATATTTTTTTATTGTTAATTTTACTTTACATTTCTTAGTTTGACATTTTAAAAAAATAAATAAATGTTTTGATCACTTTTATTCCTATTACAAGAAATATAAACATCCCTTGTAATAGGAATATGGCACGATCGAACCTCTTTACAGTGAGATATGGAGTCAATAAGAGCTCACATCTCACCTCTAGGCTAGGAAGCCTGAAATAAAAAAAATGAAAAATAACAATCTCAGCTTCCCAGCCGAGGCGGTGCCGTTTGTTTGAATGCAGAGGCCGAGCGTGACGTCATAACATCGCGCCCGGCCTCCGAATGATCAAAAATCTCTATGGTAAAGATCCGGCCGGCGGATCCTGTCTCCGACTCGATGGATGCGATGAGTCGGAAGAAGCACAGGAGGGGCAGCGGGAGGACATCCCCTCTCGCCGCCCGTAAGAAGGATCAAGAGGTGGAACAGCCGCTATGATCATTCTTATGGTGTAGGGAATCGCCGGCTGAAAAAGCCGATATCTGAATGATACCTTGTAGCTGCACCCATCATTCATATATGCCTGCACAAATTCAAGGGCGTCATATGACGTACGGTGGGCGGGTAGTGGTTGACCACTGCTCACGCACAAAGTGGTTTGTTACGGCAAAACAACGTACTGGTACGGCCCCTTCGAAAGTCATAGCAGGCGCGATCTCGCGAACAGTCGTAGCTGTACATCGGTCCCTTTAAGAGGGATAGCAGGCGTGCGCGTCTGCTGCACTGCGGGGTTGCCAATGCGCTTAGCCACGCACGATCGCGGGCACGAGAGCCAGAACGGGGATGTGTGTGTAAACACACAAATCCCTGTTCTGACAGGGGAGAAGAGACACTTGTAGTTATGTAGATGTAGATATGTCTCCTCCCCCAGTCCCCCCCCCCCACAGTTATGCGGCGTACACACGGTCGGAATTTCCGATGGAAACAGTCCGATGGGAGCTATTCAACGGATTTTCCGACCGTGTGTATGCCCATCGGTCTTTTTCTGTCGGAATTTCCGACGGACTTTGGATTGAGAGCCTGTTCTTAATTTTTCCGACGGAAAACCTTTCTATCGGATTTTCCGATCGTGTGTATGCAATTCCGACACGCAAAATTCCGACGCATGCTCGGAAACAATTCGACGCATGCTCGGAAGCATTAAACTTCCCTTTATAGTGCTGTCGAACGTGTTTTATGCCGCTGTGTTACAGACCGTCGGAATTTGGTGTGACCGTGTGTAGGCAAGACAGTTTGAGCGAAATTCCGTCGGAATTCCAACGGGAAAACCATCAGAGCTTTGTCCGATGAGAATTCCGACCGTGTGTATGCGGCATTAGAAACACTCATGAGGAAACACATTTAACCCCTTGATCGCCCCCTAGTGTTATCCCCTTCCCTGCCAGTGACATTTATACAGTAATCAGTGCATATTTTTAGCACTGATCGCTGTATAAATGTCAAAGGTCCCAAAAATGTGTCAAAAGTGTCCGATCTGTCAGCCGCAATGTCAAGGTACCGCTAAAAATTGCAGATCACTGCCATTACTATATAAAAAAAAATAATAA
Source organism: Lithobates sylvaticus (assembly GCA_028564925.1). Lineage (NCBI taxonomy): Eukaryota > Metazoa > Chordata > Amphibia > Anura > Ranidae > Lithobates > Lithobates sylvaticus. The sequence continues at coordinate 272,459,333 of CM053031.1, forward strand.
TAAAAATGGCTTTAAATCTTTCCCATAGTTTGTAGACGCTATAACTTTTGCACGAAACAATCAATGTACACTTACTGCGTTTTTTTTTTTTTTTTACCAAAAATATGTAGAAGAATACATATCGGCCTAAACTGATGAAGAAATTTGTTTTTTAAAAACATTTTTGGGGATATTTATTATAGCAAAAAGTAAAAAATATTGTTTTTTTTGTTTTTTTAAATTTAAATTTTGTTTATAGCGCAAAAAATAAAAATGATGAAAAAAATGGTGATCAAATACCACCAAAAGAAAGCTCTATTTGTGGGAAAAAAAAAAAAGGACGTCAATTTTATTTGTGTACAACGTCGCACGACCACGCAATTGTCTATTAAAGCGACGCAGTGCTGAATCGCAAAAAAATGGCCTGGTCATTAAACGGGGGAAAACTTACAGGCTGTAAGTGGTTAACAGAAGTCAATGCAAGTCTTATTGAAGTCACACCAAAAGTGGTGCAGGAACCTTTTTCTAAGTCAGAGCGACTTGAGTCGCACCGTTTACAATGGTCCCATTGCAGTTAATGGGGCGCGACTTGACTTGCGACTTTGAAATCTCAAGTCACATGACAGGTCATGGCAGTGTGAACGGGGGCTAAATACATATGCTGCAGGGACCGCGTATTTCTACGGTTTAAAGCATTTTACCTCTTTATTAGCACTAAAAACTGACAGGGGTTCTAATTCTTCTCCACTCATCTCACTGGATATCACGTCATGAGATAAATACCACATATTATGGAAAAATACTGCATGCGGTATTTTAGGAGCGTTTTTTCGTGAATGGCAACATTCACGAGATACCGTTTTGTGAATGGAGCAGAATATCACCAAATGGAACTTACGTTTGTCCTAATAAAAAATATATGTATTCATTCATCTTAAAGTGACACTAAACTTTGTTTAATAAATAATAAAAAAAAAATTCTATTCAAGACTCTTCTATTACTGTCAGCTACCTCCAATTCTCCAAAAAGGAGATGTCCAGATTTTGTACAATCTGATTGTATAGTGCAGGGGTCGGCAACCCGCGGCCCGCCGCCGCCGCTTCATCTCCGGCCCGTCAGTCACGGGAACCTGGCTGTCGACCAGTGGGTCTCTGTTTAATAATATCATCTGCAAAAGTATCTGTGTTATATAATAAAAAGGCAGCTATATACCAGCGCCGATCGGTGCACAGGTGACTCGCCGCCTCTCTCCTCCTCCTCTACCCTCCTGACTGACATCAATCTCGGCCCCGCCTAGTGCAATTGTCAGACGAGGAGAAGAGAGAGGCGGCGAGTCACGTGAGCGCAGAGTGGCGCTCTTAATGAGGTATATAGCTGCATTTTTATTATAAAACACAGACACGTTTGCAGATGACATTTTTAAACGCTGGGCAAGCATTTTCTTGTATCCTCCGTCCACAGCCACCTCTGTACCCACCCCCCCGTCCACAGCCACCTATGTACCCACACCCCGTCCACAGCCACCTCTGTACCCACCCTCCGTCCACAGCCACCTCTGTACCCACCTCCCGTCCACAGCCACCTCTGTACCCCCCCCCCTGTCCACAGCCACCTCTGTACCCACCCCCCTGTCCACAGCCACCTCTGTACCCACCCCCCGTCCACAGCCACCTCTGTACCCACCCCCCGTCCACAGCCACCTCTGTACCGACCCCTCATCCACAGCCACCTCTGTATCCCCCCCCGTCCACAGCCACCTCTGTACCCACCTCCCGTCCACAGCCACCTCTGTACCCACCCCCTGTCCACAGCCACCTCTGTACCCACCCCTCATCCACAGCCACCTCTGTACCCACCCCTGTCCACAGCCACCTCTGTACCCCCCCCGCGTCCACAGCCCCCTCTGTACCCACCCCCTGTCCACAGCCACCTCTGTACCCCCCCCTCATCCACAGCCACCTCTGTACCCACCCCTGTCCACAGCCACCTCTGTATCCCCCCCCCATCCACAGCCCCCTCTGTACCCCCCACCGTCCACAGCCACCTCTGTATCCCCCCCCCACAGCCACCTCTGTACCCACCCCCCATCCACAGCCACCTCTGTAACCCCCCACAGCCGCCTCTGTACCCACCCCCCGTCCACAGCCACCTCTGTAACCCCCCACAGCCGCCTCTGTACCCACCCCCCATCCACAGCCACCTCTGTATCCCCCCACCGTCCACAGCCACCTCTGTACACACCCCCCATCCACAGCCACCTCTGTACCCACCCCGCGTCCACAGCCACCTCTGTACCCACCCCCCATCCACAGCCACCTCTGTAACCCCCCACAGCCACCTCTGTACCCACCCCCCATCCACAGCCACCTCTGTACCCCCCCCTGTCCACAGCCACCTCTGTACCCACCCGCCGTCCACAGCCACCTCCGTATCCCCCCACAGCCACCTCTGTACCCACCCCGCGTCCACAGCCACCTCTGTATCCCCCCACAGCCGCCACTGTACCCACCCCTCATCCACAGCCACCTCTGTATCCCCCCACCGTCCACAGCCACCTCTGTACCCCCCCCCCCCGTCCACAGCCACCACTGTACCCTGATGAGGTGGCACTGGTGGACACTGATAGGCTGCACTGGGGAGATGGCACTGATGGGCTGCACTGATAGGCTGCACTGGTGGGCACTGATGAGGTGGCTCTGAAGGACACTAATAGGCTGCACTGGTGGGCACTGATGGACACTGATAGCCTACACTGGTGGGCACTGATGGGCTGCACTAGTGGGCACCAATGAGGTGGCACTGAGGTGGCACTGAAGGACACTGATAGGCTGCACCGGTGGGCAGTGATTGGATGGCACTGATGGACACTGATAGGCTGCAATGGTGGGCACTGATGGACATTGATAGGCTGCACTGGTGGGCACTGATGGACACTGATAGGCTGCACTGATGGACACTGATGAGGTGGCACGAATGGACACTGATAGGCTGCACTGATGGATATTGATGGGCTGCGTTGGTAGGAACCGATAGGCTGCATTTAATTGGCACTGGTAAGGCTGCATTTCATTGGGGGGGTGGAGCCCTTGCGAAGCGTCACCTCCCTGAAATTAGTTTTTGCAGGTTGGGATGTCTGAGACACAGAGGTGTGAACCTAGCCTAAGACAACGGAATGCCAAACGCACAGGCATTGCTGCTCACCACAGCGGGCGGCAACATATTACCAATGCGTTGGGGGTGCACTGCATTGCCACAAAGGCCTTATTTACACAGGCGCTGTGGCCCGTACAGCGAACGGGCCTTTGTGTGGCAGGTGCTGCCCAAACGTGAGCCCCCCTGGCACTCCTGTCACAATAGGACATGTTATGGGGCCATCACACCACGTTGTCTACAGAAGGCTCATGACTGCCCATTGTGTTACAATATGAAGTGTCTACCATAGCAACCGATATGGCTGCAAAGTGAACTGGCGTCACCCATAGCAACCGTATGACTCGAAAGTGAACTAGTGTCACCTATAGCAACCGCTATGACTGGAAAGTGAACTGGTGTTACCCATAGCAACCACTATGGCTGCAAAGTGAACTGGCGTCACCCATAGCAACCGCTATGACTGGAAAGTGAACTGGTGTCACCCATAGCAACTGCTATGACTGGAAAGTGAACTGGCATCACCCATAGCAACCGCTATGACTGGAAAGTGAACTGGTGTTACCCATAGCAACCGCTATGACTGGAAAGTGAACTGGTGTTACCCATAGCAACCGTATGACTCGAAAGTAAAACTGGTGTTACCCATAGCAACCGCTATGACTGGAAAAGGAACTGGTGCCACCCATAGCAACCGCTATGACTGTAAAGTGAACTGGTATCACCCATAGTAACCATATGACTGGAAAGTGTACGTGTCACCCATAGCAACCATTTGACTGGAAAGCTGACAGTTTTCCATGACAATATTTATTACTTTCCATATAGCAACTAGACTAGTTCCTACATGACGTAAAAGAGGCTGTGGTGACGTAATGAGGATAAACATGGCGTCTCCGAGTCCCAGAGAAGGAACTGCCCATCTGAGCCCTCGGACAGGGTCCAGGGACGGTAAACAGAGGGGGTAGGAGGCAGTAACGTGCCCCCAGTCACGTAAAAAGGTCATTTTCTTTTTTTTAAACTTAGGCCACGGACTACGTGACGTCACGAAGGGAGAGGAAGCGGCCGCCATTTTCTGCGCCCGCCCCTTCCCATCGTGCACGAGCCCGGATCCCTCCCGCCTACCCAACCCCCCTTTTTCTATCAGAACAGCCAGGTAGGCAAGCCTTAGCCCCGCCTCCCCGGCGCAATTGGCCGGCCTGATATGCGACCCTCCCTCCTGGCGCGCTCGTATTGGCTCGCTCACTCAGGCCAGGCCCCTCCCCGCCAGCTTGCCGCGCGCGCCGAAGGTGCACTAATAGCAAAGCGAAGGGTCAGCACCCACTCGCGAGCTTCTTCCTGGCGGCGGATTGGTCGATCGACGTCCCGCCTCCCCCCGGCGAGTTCTGCTATTGGACGACCGGGTAGTCCCGTGCCCCGAGCGGCTCTCTGCCTGTCCACGCGCAGTGTGGCGGCGGTCGAGGTGAGGCGCGCCGCTGTTGGATTCATTTTCTCTCTAGCCGCTATCACCGGAGCATCGCTGTCCTCCTTTGAAAGATGATCAAGCAGCAGCCGGCCCCAGCGAACCGCAAACCCGCCTCGTCGGCCATGGCTGTCTCCTCCCCCGGGAGCCCCAACGGAAACCCCCTCCCCCCGGCGCGGAGCCAGGAGCGGGCAGGCACCGGCAGGTAAGACGGCTATATAGGGGCGGCGGGATCGGAGGGCGGGCGGTGTACGGTAACCTGTTTACCGGCAACGGGAGAAAAAAAAAAACCCTTTCAGCTGATTGACGGGCCGAGCGGCCAATAGAGCGGGCGATGCGGAGGGAGAGGGGCGTGTCCTGACAGGTCACATGGTCCAGGCTCTGCTCGCGCTTCCCTCCTCCCATCTTGGCTGCACCGTTACCAACACTGCGCATGCTCCGTACGCCGGCCACAGGCCTCGACCAATCACCGGGCGGCCTACCCAGCAACCTGTACCCGCGGCACCATTGTCAGCGCTCGGCCTACCCACCGTGCCTTGTGTGCCACTATCAGTGATCAGCACAGATATGGGCCTGCATTGCTCAGTGATCAGCGCAGAAAAGGGCCTGCATTGCACAGAGCAATGCAGGCCCATATCTGTGCTGATCACTGAGCAATGCAGGCCCATATCTGTGCTGATCACTGAGCAATGCAGGCCCCTATCTGTGCTGATCACTGAGCAACGCAGGCCCCTATCTGTGCTGATCACTGAGCAACGCAGGCCCCTATCTGTGCTGATCACTGAGCAATGCAGGCCCATATCTGTGCTGATCACTGAGCAATGCAGGCCCATATCTGTGCTGATCACTGAGCAATGCAGGCCCATATCTGTGCTGATCACTGAGCAATGCAGGCCCATATCTGTGCTGATCACTGAGCAATGCAGGCCCGTATCTGTGCTGATCACTGAGCAATGCGGGCCCGTATCTGTGCTGATCACTGAGCAATGCGGGCCCGTATCTGTGCTGATCACTGAGCAATGCGGGCCCGTATCTGTGCTGATCACTGAGCAATGCGGGCCCGTATCTGTGCTGATCACTGAGCAATGCGGGCCCCTATCTGTGCTGATCACTGAGCAATGCGGGCCCGTATCTGTGCTGATCACTGAGCAATGCGGGCCCGTATCTGTGCTGATCACTGAGCAATGCGGGCCCGTATCTGTGCTGATCACTGAGCAACGCGGGCCCGTATCTGTGCTGATCACTGAGCAACGCGGGCCCGTATCTGTGCTGATCACTGAGCAACGCGGGCCCATATCTGTGCTGAGCAGTGCAGGCCCATATCTGTGCTGATCACTGAAAACGGATATGGGCCTGCGTTGCTCGGTGATCAGCGCGGATATGGGCCTGCGTTGCTCGGTGATCAGCCTGCAGTGATCAGTACAGATATCTGTGCTGATCACTGAGCAATACATTGTAATATTGAATACAGATCGGTGTATTTGCCAATGAACAATACAGGGTGACACCTGTAATGAGCATTTTTACACCTGTGGGGGGGGGCCCTCAATGGAAGCAATGTCCGGTTCCCACAACTAATCACGGCTACTCATATTCTCATGTAGATGGTCTGTGTCCAGTAGGGTTGTCCCGATACCAGTACTTTAAGACCGATTACCGATAGTTTGACGCAGAGTTCAGCCGAATATTTTACTTTTTTATAATATTTTTTTTTTTTTTAATCGGCAGCTACAAATACTGCAGCTGGTGACTTTTAAAATATGGACACTTGCATGTCCAGGGAGCCTGTGATGTCGCCCCCTGAAGGTGTCGCCATCTTCGGTAAGGGAATCAGGAAGTGACGCCTTGTGGCAGCACAGCCTGGTTCCCTACTGCGCATGCGTGAGTCACGCTGCGCCGGATATCGCATATAGATATCCGGATACTGCGGCTATCTATGCCCGGAAGTGGGAGCAAAATACATGTGTTAGACAGGTATCTGCACCCCCCCTCCCCCCAAAAGGTGCCAAATGAGTCACGCTGCACGGGATATGACGGATAGTGTGAAACGCGTCAGATTTCCTGTTCTGCTGTGACATGTTTTGGATTTCGTGTTTGTTTTTTTTTATTGCACAGTCAGTGTTTTTTATTTTTACAATTTTACTTTAGAATTTTTATTACAATTGGGATATATCTCTCTATCCCAAGTGTGTGTGTGTGTGTGTGTGTGTGTGTGTGTATTTCCCTTCACTACCTGTCACATAGCCACTACAGGAAATCCCTCCAAAGTGAGGCAATCCCTGGTCGTCACCATAACTAATGTCCCCATTGGTAATAACCATAAACGGAACAGAGGATGAATCTCCTTAAAGCGGGATTCCACCCTAAAGTGGAACTCCCGCTTTTCGGAACCCTCTCCGGTGTCACATTTGGCACCTTTCAGGGGGGAGGGGGGGGAAGATACCTGTCTAAAACGGGTATCTGCACCCACTTCCGGGCATAAACTCCCACGGGAGTTTACGCCACTTCCTGTCCCGGCGCGCTGTCTGCCGGGACACCCACATGTCATGTCTGACGATTCTCATTGCGCTGCGCGACTCGCGCATGCGCAGTAGGGAACCGGGAAGTGAAGCCACTTCCTGATTCCCTCACTGAGAATGGCGCCGGCAGCAGCAAAGAGACGAGCGATTGATCGGCCTCTGCTGCCCACATCGCTGGACCCTGGGACAGGTAAGTGTCCATTTATTAAAAGTCAGCAGCTGCAGTATTTGTAGCTGCTGGTTTTGAATTTTTTTTTTTTTTTTTTTTTCAGGTACAGTCCCGCTTTAAGTGTGTGTGTGTGTGTGTGTGTGTGTGTGTGTGTGTGTGTGTGTTTAAATTTCGGCCCAGTTGAGGGTAAAACCTGACATCTCAAAGGGGAAATGACCCCTGACCTCTCCCCTTTGATAAAGGGACTGAGGACGCAGATCCCCCAGTCCCTTTCTCTGCAGCCTCAGCTGCACTGAAGATGAATGGCCAGGATATAAAGGCTCCCCTTCATTTATAAACGGAAGGATAGTAAACAAAGTTTCCAATGCTCAGTTATGAGTTTACGGTTGTTAATCACTGACTTTGTGCATTCGGAAGAGGAAGGAGCTTGTAAATGTTTAGATTTACCACCTCCTTCCTCCACGCTCCATCCTGAAAGATTTGGGGGGGGGGGGGGGGGGGAGTAGCCCACAGGGGACAATCAGGAACAATTGGAGCGGTGAGGGACCAATCGCCAATTTCCAAAAGCCACACAGGGTGATTGGTGGTTATAACTTCCCTGCCGCCGCTCTGAGTGCCCAGGTAACGGACAAGGCATTAGGAGTGTTTGCACGGCATACAAGTACCCCTGCTAATACTCAGTACTGGTATCAGGACAACCCTAGTGTCCAGTGTGATCACTCGCATGTGATTGCTGTATGATCGTTGCATTTATATATCGCCCAAAGTGATAGAGGGTCCGATCTGTTTGCTGATCTCCGAGCAACACCCGATGTTTGTATCCTGAATACTTGGTGAGCAATGAAGCCTATTAGTACCCCAATAACTGCACAGCTCAGCCTGTAGTCAGAACCCCTCCACCTTCACACCATGCATATGACCCAGGAGCAGCACCCACCAGAAATTCCCGCAGTCCAAAATTATTTTAATGAATCCTAGAAGTGAGATGACGGCCAACTCCCTTCAGGGGCCAGAATTCCTTCATCAGAGAGCGTGGGAGAGGGGTGCATGTGGAGAAAAGTCATATAAAAACATTCCTTATAATAAAGTAAAGATATATTTAGAGATGCACCGAAATTTCAGCTGCCAAAACATTTCAGCCGAAAATGGTGTTATCGGCATTTGGCCGATAAGAGAGAGGCGCTGATAATGGCACGAAAACGCACGCGGTTTTGTACATATTTTCACCACACTTTTACTGTGCTTATGGTGTGTTTTTCATAGGTCATGTGACCCAAAAACCGCATCTTTCTGCATTTTCAGTGTACTTCAACTGGGAGGTGCAGTTTATTTTATATATTCCTTAAAGGATCAGATCGCGACATCCCCCCCCCCCCCTCGCCATCGTAACAACGCATTTTCCCGATTTTTCTATGCAGAGTTCTCTGCTCACAGCTGTCTATAAAAAAAAAGACAGCTTGCCAAGTTTGACAACATTGCTTAGATAGAGAGGAGGAGAAACATTGTAACACTTGGTCCTTTTCGATCAAAGGGATGAACTTCAGTCTGTAATTGAGGCAAGTTTAACCTCTTAAAGTGGTGTTGCACAGGGGAAAAAAATAAAATCATTAAAATTCCTAAAATAATTTCTAAAAAAATATATATATTTTAACTCGCCTCTAAATACCTTTTGCTAGTAGTCTGCCTCCTTCAGTGCCTTGGCTGGTGACATTACTTCCCCCTCGGCGCAGGAATGGCTCGGCTCTGCCCCTTCCCTCGTGTCGGTCATCTGGGACACGTAACAAATCCCAGATGACTGCGCGGCGTCGCTCGCGCATGCGCAGTATGTGCCCGGCTGTGAAGCCACAGCCAGGTGCCCACAGTTTTAATGCCGGGCGGAGGGGGGCTTAGTTCCCCCGCATCACTGGACCGCAGGACAGGTAAATGTCCGATTATTAAGTCTGTAGCTGCTGACTATTAATTATTTTTATTTTTTTGTTTTTTTTTGGTAACTCCTTTTTAAAGACAAAGCCTTTTTCTGACACATGTTTTTATTTTATTAACAAGTGTGTGTATTATACACACACTTTATTTATTTTTTTTATTTTTTTTTTAGTCAATGCCTTAATATCAATTTAAATATATCTGAATTTATTGTCAGCCATTATTGGCACAAGAAAATGTATCCCTTTAAATTCTATGGTCCGTTGTGCTTCTATTGCGGTGTTAAAAAAATAATAATAATTTAAATAAAAAAAAAGGGTCAGAAAAAGGCTTAGTGTATAAAGGGGGGGGGTTTCCTTAATTCTTTTTTTTTTTTTTTTTTTTTTTTTTAAAGGAACCCCCCCCTTTATACACTAAGCCTTTTTCTGACCCTTTTTTTTTTTTTATTTAAATTTTTTTTATTTTTTTAACACCGCAATAGAAGCACAACGGACCATAGAATTTAAAGGGCTACATTTTCTTGTGCCAATAATGGCTGACAATAAATTCAGATTTATTTAAAATATTAAAACATCGACTATAATACAATTTTTTTGTATTTTTTATTTTATTTTTTTTAAACTAGTTTTCGGCCAAGTACATCCTTCATTTTTGGTTTCGGCAACAAAAGTTCAGTTCGGTGCACCTCCTATATAAAATGTGTATTATATATTTTAATATTGGCTATTCTAAAATATATAAAATTATGTTAATAAAACTTTGAATTTTTTTTAGGTGTTTTTCATTTTACCCTCATAATCCTCTGTGTTCCTACCATCTGTACCGAGGTCTCCCCCCACCCCCGCTCTCTATTTACGCTCGGTCTGGCTCTATTCACAATGCTCTCGGGGTGGGTGAGGTGTGATCCAAGTTGCTCCTCCATTCATTATCAGCAGAAATAATTGGCTTTGTAGGTGTGCGGCGGGTCCTGCTGGACTTGTAAATGGGGCTTCACATAGAAATGGTAATGCTGCACTTGATTTGATTATCACTATTGTGTTCTCTTGGAATGCTGACGGTTTCTGGAGTCGCATTCCATTTTCCTGGCTATTGACATTTAGATTATTGGTCACCTGTGATTGAATTAAGACCACTCCCCAAACAGACCCGATGGTGAGCACTCGGAGGGGGGTGCAACTGCAAACTGCAGGACTTAAAGTGGCAGTTAACTCAGTTACACGGCTTGTTCCTACAGGTAAGCCTATAATAAGTCTTACATGTAGGTACTGTGGACATCTTTAAACCACTTCCCGCCCGCCGTACGCCAAATGACGTCCTCAGCTTTGAGCCGGGGATATCTGAATGATACCTGTAGCTACAGACATCATTCAGATATTGGCGAATCTGTGCACCATAAGAACGATCATAGCGGCTGTTACGCCGCTTGATCATTCTTATGGGAGGCGAGAGGGGACCTCCCGCCGCCATCCGGAGCTTCTACCGACTCACCAACCACCGGCCCCGGATGTTCATCATAGAGACTGTCGGCAGACCAGATTGTTCGCCGGAATCTCTATGATTGTCGGAGGCCGGGCGCGATGTTATGACATCACGCCCGGCCTCTGCATTCAAGCGAATGGCGCCGATTCAGCTGGGAAGCCAGGATTGTTTTTTTGTTTTTTTTTTATTTCAGGCTTCCCAGCCTAGAGGTGAGATGTGTCTTATTGACCCCCATATCTCACTGTAAAGAGGACCTGTCATGCCATATTCCTATTATAAGGAATGTTTACATTCCTTGTAATAAGAATTAAAAGTGATCAAAAAAAGTAAAATTAATTTTTAAAGCGCCCTTGTCCCCCTGTGCTCACGCATACACAAGTCCCGCTCATTTATGAAAACAAAACCACACATGAGGTATCGCCACGAACGTTGGAGCAAGAGCAATAATTGGCCCTAGACCTCCTCTGTAACTCCAAAAAATGTAACCAGTAAAACATTTTAAAGCGTCGCCATAGGGTTATTTTAAAATAGTTAAGTTTGGTGCCATTCCACGAGCGTGTGCAATTTTTGAAGCGTGACATGTTGGGTATCTATTTACTCGGCGTAACTTCATCTTTCATTATGCAAAAACATTGGGTTAACTTTATTGTTTTTTTTTTTTAAAGCACAAAAAAAGCATTCAAAAATTGCTGCGCAAATACCGTGCGAGATAAAGTTTCAATGACCGCCATGGTATTCTCTAGGGCAGGGGTCTCAAACTGGCGGCCCTCCAGCTGTTGCGAAACTACAAGTCCCATGAGGCATTGCAGGGCTAAGAGTTACAAGCATGACTCAGGCAGAGGCATGATGGGACTTGTAGTTCTGCAACAGCTGGAGGGCCACCAGTTTGAGACACCTGCTGTAGGGTCTTTGCTAAAAAAAACATGTATAATGTTTGGGGGTTCTATGTAATTTTCTAGCAAAAAATCATCTCTACATGTAGGAGAGAAATGTCAGAATTTGGCCTGGTAGGCAAGTGGTTAAAGTGGTTGTAAACCCTTACAGACCACTTTTTACTACAGGTAAGCCTATAATAAGGCTTACCAGTAGCTATCCCGGATATATCCTAAACCTGCATGGTTTAGTAGATCTCCCCTGTATCAGCATGTGCTGATGTCATTGGCACTGAAGCGATGGCTCGATCGTGCCGTTGCTTCAGCTAGTGTGCCATTGGTGTGATCAAAGCTTCGGCCAGTGGTACCCGGAAGTAACTCCCGGGAGTGATGGAGCTGTGTACAGGGACTGCTGCGGGGGCTTCGATCTCAGGTGAGTATTTCATGAGCTAGTATGCTATGCATACTAACTCATTATGCCTTTTCCACTTCCGGTGATGGTATTGGTGTGGATACTAAGCATTCCTGTCCGAGTCGCATGTGGTTTACCCCACAGCTCCTATGAGCCCAGGCTAAAATCACTGACAAGCCTGGATTCATACAGGAGAGGTGGGGAAAACGCATGCGATTCAGACAGGAATCTCACTGCATTCCTGTTCAAATCACATGCTAGTCTTTCAAGTGTGATTTGAGCCAATTCATTTTGTATGGGCTCAAATCGCACCCTAAAGGTATTGGTACTCTTACTTGCCCCCTAAGAAACCGCTATCGGGGGATCCCAAGCATTTACCCTCTACAGCATGTGACCATGCTCCACTGAAAGGGTTCAGCTTTAATTTGTGTCTAACTAAATGTTAGTTTTGTATAGACTGGGGGGTTAGACCAAAAATGCAGCAAGCAAAATTTTTAAAACCACTTCAAAAGGTGTCGATAATGGTGGACAGTAAATTCACTATATTAAAAAGACTATAATTATACATAAATTAAAAATCATCAATTTAAGTTTTGGTCAAGTGGAGTGCATCCAGAGTTTTTTTATTTTATATTTTTTTGTGCGCCAACAAACATACTGTATATACTCGAATATAAGCCGAGGCACCTAATTTTACCACAAAAAACTGGAAAAACTTATTGACTCGAGTATAAGCCTAGGGTGAGAAATGCGCAGGTACTGTAAGTGGAAAAGAGGGTCAACAATGCCCATTTGCAGCCTCACTGTGCCCATTTGCTGAACCTGAAACTTGGTAGTTAAGGGTTCCTAGTTGCCCCCTAGCTGCAGCCAAAATTTGGGGTCTCTGGACCCAAAGGGTCCCGAAATGACATTGCTGCAGATGGACACAGTTGAACCACTTTGTGGCCTCGTATCTCGGGGGCCACTTGGTGCTAAGAACCCCAAATTTGGATATGTTGTCATGTTCCATTTGAGGTTCCTAGCACCAAGTCGCCCCGAGATAGGAGGCCCCAAAGTCGGGTCGGAAAATGTCATTTTTTGCTGCAGAAAAGTGCTTGACATTTTCCGACCCGACTTTGTGGGCCCCCAATCTCGGGGCCACTTGGTGCTAGGAACCCTAAATTGGTTATGTTATGTTGGTTCCATTTGATTTGCACACCAAATTTGGGAGTCCTAGCAACAAGTAGTCCCGAGACACGGGGCCCCAAAGTCGGGTCGGAAAATGTCATTTTTTGCTGCAGAAAAGTGCTTGCCTCGAGTATAAGCCGAGGGGGGCACTTTCAGCACAAAAAAATGTGCTGAAAAACTCGGCTTATACTCGAGTATATACGGTAAATGGCTTTAACTTTCTGAATTGTGGGATGCTTCTCCATGCAGAGATTTTAGAATGATCATGGTTCCACACAGCTGCATCATCTATTCACACACCTGTGAATGGCATGAATTCACATCCCACTTGCCACGGCTGCAGACTGACTTGTGGGTAGCTTTCCCAGGTGTGGTGAGATCACTGCTCTCGTAGTCCATTGTTTACTTCCTCCAGCCCTATAACTGAAGGTTGCATGTGCGATCAATTGATTGCATTTGCTATTTTTTTGCAAGATTGAATGCAAAAATGTACTGGGTGCTTATTTTATTAACCACTTGCCGACTGGGCCATAGCCGAATGATGGCTACAACGTGGTCAGCTAGTTCAGGGAGCACATCCTCCTGTACTCGTATCCCCCCTGGGGCATGCACTTGTAAGTGTCCGTGATGGCCGGGTCCTCAGGACCTGGTGCTTCACGCATCCGGGTCAAGGGTCAATGACAAATGGCTCTTTACCATGTGATCGCTCAGTCCAATTACAGAGCGATGACTTGTCAACAAACTGGCGCATGTCTGGTTCAGTTCTATCCTCACATACAATCGGTACAGTATGAGGAGGCAGCTGGTACAGCAGCGCTTGTGGGCTGGATCTGAGTTGCCCAGAGTACTGGTATATGCCCATCTATGCTCATCTGTACCCCATCAGTGCCTCACAAGTGTAATGGGTAGTTGGGAAATTTAGATTTTACATTTATGTCCCTAGTATGGCGATACCACATGTGAGACTTTAACACTGCCTGTCCACAGAGAGGCCCAACAAGCAGGGAGCACCATAAAAATGTTCTAGGGCAGTGATGGCGTACCTTGCCACCCCAAATGTTTTGGAACTAAATTTCCCATGATGCTCTTGCACTCTGCAGTGTAGATGAGCATCATGGGAAATGTAGTTCCAAAACATCTGGGGTGGCAAGGTACGCCATCACTGCCCTAGAACATTTTTATGGTGCTCCCTGCTTGTTGGGCCTCTCTGTGGCCAGGCTGTGTAAAAGTCTCACACATGTGGTATCGCGCCATACTCGGGAGGAGCAGAATGGATTTTGGGGTGTAATTTTTACATGCCATGTGTTAGAAAAATCTTATACATGAACAACTTTGTTTAAAAAAAACAGTGTTCATTTTCTTTCCACATTTTCCAAAAACTTGGGGGGGAAAAAATGACACGTTTAAGACTCATTATGTGTTGGGGCATTTGCTTTCCAAAATGGGATCATTTTTTTTGGGTCATTTCTATTGTCCTTGTGCCTCGCAGGATCTTCAAAAGTGTAATTTATGCTCCCACCTAACAGTAGTCCCTGCATGTTGGGCCTCTGTGGCCAGGCTGTGTAAAAGTCTCACATGTGGTATAGCCATTCTCGGAGGAGTAGCAGATGGTATTTTTGGGGTGTAATTGCAAGTATGCGAGAAATAACCTGTTTATGACAATTTTGTGTGTGTGGGGGGGGGGGGGCAAAATTTCATACAGTTGCATGACTGAGTAATTGTCATTCAAAATGTGAGTGCTGAAAATTGGTCTGTTTTTAGGGAGTATAAGTGCCCAGTGGTTAATGTGGGTGAATTTATTCTGGTTTGGCATAAAGTGGACTATGCCTTGACCCTCTTAAAGGTTTGACCTGAAAGAAGACACTGCCGCATTCCTGCTGATGTCGTAAAACAAGTCTTTTCTCTGTCATTGTTTATAGGATACCTACTTGAGTTGCGGTTGTGTTCTCTCTAAACACCATGGACTATAAATGGTTTCACTTTGTCCTGACGCCTAGTTTCCTAGTTGGGTGCCTCCATCTTGGATGTCTTACAACGCAGCTCTTGCCACCATCCTATCACTTGCTCTCTGGGGCATTGATCAGTGGTGGAGGAGGTGGAGAATGAGGACATTTACCAAAAGTTGACTATTTTATTTTTTTAGATTTGTAGCATTGCTTCCTAGTTTGCCTAAAGCTGATGTCTAGCTTTACTGGCACGTTAAATGGCTGGTTTTGGCCAAGCTGCCTAATTTCCCACACCGAGATGTGCACCCGCTGGGTGTTCTGTATAACCTCGGCTATATCCAGTTTATAGCGCTGTTCTAGGTTGGACAACCTTCCCATCCCACACATGGAACAAAATTAAAGTTGGGCTGAGCGCGGTGCTCAGCCATTAATGGGCAGCTTTGTATTCTATCAGAACGCAAAGCCTCCACTTAGACAGTTTGTGACCTCATCAGCTCGCCCCACCTCAGCCACTCAGAGGTAGCTTTGTAGATAAGACTACAAAGCTACCTATGAATGACTGAGTGCTGCTCAGCCCCCCGATTTATTTAGTTCTGTGAGACTGGAAGGTCTTGTCTCAAACCCGGACCAGTGCTATATACTGGGAATTTCAGAGGCTACATGCGGGTTATACAGCGTGCCCAGCAGCATCTGTGTAGGAAATGGTTAATTTAACCGGTTCCTGACCGGCGCAAGCCGATGTACGTTGGCAGAATGGCACGGACAGGCATAAGGGTGTATATATAAGTCCCTTTTTAAAATGCTGCCGTGCCATCTCGCAGCGCGCTCCCACGCCGGCCGGGACCCCAGTGAGGCCGGTAGTGGGTCCCGCGGACTTGATCGCCAGGGGGACACCCGTGATCGTCTCACGGGAAGGCTGGACGGGGAGATGCGGAAATAAACAGCATCTCCCCGTTCTGCCTAGCAACTAGTGACGCCGATCTCTGCTCCCTGTGATTGGAGCAGAGATCAGCATTCACTAGCTGACAGCCAAGGTGACACAGGAGGGACCACCAGCAGAGTGACAGCCTCAGCTCTGTTCCTGCATGAAGGGGGGGGGGGGGGTGTTCTTTCTCTCCAATCATCTCTGAGCCCCTGTACAGTGTTACTGCAGCTCTCCGCCCCACCCAGCTTTTGTGAGTCAGAAAAAATCTTTTCATCTCCGTTTTACAAGGATGTAGAGGACTAATGACTACAAATAAACAGAACTTGTGTAGGAGGATTTCTTTTCATCTATCACCTGAGGCCGGTCACCGCACTGGTTATACGTGGTTTACAACCACTTTACGGTAGCATTTAGGACTATTTTAAACTATTGTATGCAGGCCTGCTTGTGAAAGGATTATATTTACACCTGTTTAGCTTTACTTACTATTTGAGGATTACTTTTGACCTTCAGCGGTAGAGGTCAGGGGTCATCTGAGGTCTGACAGCTGCTGGGCTGTCCATTGCTTGTCATTAGAAGATGGCTGTTCACATTATGAAGGATGCCGAGGATTCTGTCACTGGGCTTTTGCTTGACTCGGCACTGCTTCTCTTCCATTCATATCTACGGGAATGCAGGTCATCTACAGGTCTAATGCACCTGTCCCATGAATTCTGAAGGATCTCAGAAGCTTCTCAAATTGATGTGTAAAGCTCTTCAACCCCGGGAATAACAACGGGATGGATTTACTAAAACTGGAGCATGCAAAATCTGGTGCTGCTGTGCAAAGAAACCAATCGGCAGGTTTTGTTAAAGCTTAAAGTGGTGTTGCCACCAAAAAAAAAAAAAAATCTGGCTTAATCATAAAAAAAAAAAAAAAAATTGGGGAAAAAAAAAACATTTTTTACTCGCCTCTAAATGCCTGTTGCTAGGGGGTCCCTCGTAGTCTGCCACCTTCATTGCGCGGGCTAAACGTCACTTCCCCCCTAGGCACCGCACAGTCATCTGGAACCTGTCATGTGTCCCAGATGAGTGGGCATCGAATCACGGCGCTGCTCGCGCAGTGGGTGCCCGGTTGTGAAGCCACAGCCGGGTTCCCACATTAATAATGCCGGCACCGTGAGCGGGGAACGAGGGGGGGGGGAATGATTTAGTCCTGTATTGTGAACTTGACTTGTCCAGCATTCTAATAAGTTTCTGAGGACTTTAATAGAAGAGTGAGTATAATGTAGCGTCACTCTTGTCCTTGGGCTGGTGCTTGTGTCTGATCTGCACCACTTTCTAGCTAACGTTGGAAACGACACTTCCTGCCGTGTCTCCTCTTCCTGATTCATCCATTGAGTTGGTGTCGGCGAGTCTCTTCCGCTCTTTTCTTCTTGGGTGAGACGAGTATGTGACTCATTTCTATGCTTGGGCGGTCTTTGGTTAGTGGTGATGCTCCAGTTCTACCGTGCCTGGCTTTCAATTGGCTTCAGTCAATTGCAGTGCAAATCTGATCTACTTCTTTGGCCAAAAAATATCTGGATGAGTTAAAATTTTTTCTAGATTGTAGAAAGGTCTCCAACTGCAGCCCCTTTTCTTGTGTTGTCTAGCCCTCGGGGCACTATTCCTTCCATTGATACAAGGCTTGCGCTCTGGTTCACACTGATGCTGTGTGGGGTTCGCAGCAATTTCTGTGATTTCCCCGTACCATAGTCGTGCTCGGTTCACGTTAACTTGACGACCCTCCAAAAATTGGTTCTCAAAATGGTGCGATTGGCAGAATCGGGTTGCGTAGGTGTGGACACCCATGTGATCAGATTCCAGTGCTGCAATAAAGTGCATGCTCGTTTTTCGTGCAGTGAGAGCGATACAAAATGTTTTGTTGAAATTGCGCCGCACAGACATGGCATGTTATGTGCTGCGAATCCCATTGGGTGTTCTGCATGCACTAGTGTGAACCCAGGCTGTTTCCTCCCTTTTCATTCCAGCACGGGTGGGTGCACCTTTCTCTATATCCCCCCCCCCCCCCCCCCGTTTACTGGCCACCAGGTCCAAGACTTTGTTTAGGGTGGCCACTGGGAGTGTGAAGTCTGAAGGACCATTAAAATGGCCCTTGGCTTAAAATGGATGTAAACCCAGTTCATGAAGTCTGAGCTGGGCACATATATCGTGTTTAGTTATCTCTCTTCAAAACCCTGTGTCTTGTGGCTTTGTCCTGCTCCTTTCATCTGTTATCAGCCTCAACTTTTGACTAGCTCTCCAAGGCCTGGAGATAGAAGTGTGTGTGTGTGTAGGTGGTTGCTATAGATTGGTACACTGCTAAACTATACACGGGGCAACCTCTGCGTGGGGGGGGGGGGGGGGGGCCTTTCCTCCAATCGGCTTTCTCAGTCTGTGTCAAGCTATGATCTCCTCCTACAGGGGAATCGGGAAGTGAAAATTCTAACAGAACGAGCACTTGCTAAATAGTATATAAAGTAGACATGTGCACAATAGAAAAATTCCTAACGATTCGTAATTTCGTAAGTCGTCGGTGTTTGTTTTTGCAAGTTATTTTTTCGTTGATTTGTTTTTCCGTTAGTTTAATTTTTGTTTTATTCGAAATTCGGATGCATTCTTATTTTCGTAGATTTAGTTACATTCTTACTTTCGTTAGATTGATTTATTCGTACTTTCGTAACATTGTTTTCGTAGATTCGTAATTGGAGCATAATTCATAATGTTACGTAATGTGTATGCTATTATTACATTTTAAGAGACACGGAAAATTACGAATCGAAAAAAAAAAGTTACGAATGTACAAATTTTTTTGTTCAATCCATTCGAAGCACGTTAAGCAGCGCCATTGTAAGAGACACGGAAAATTACGAATCCAAAAAAAAAAGTTACGAATGTACAAATTTTTTCGTTCAATCCATTCGAAGCACGTTAAGCAGCACCATTGTAAGGGACACGGAAAATTACCAATTCAACACAAAAAAAAGTTACGGATGTACGAATTTTTTCGTTCATTTTGATTTTCGTTGTTCCTGTTTTTGTTTTTCGTTGTTTCTAATTTGGTTATTTAGGATTTTCGTATTCGTTCGATTCGAACATTTGTTCTTCGTTAACATTTTTTGCTAATCGTTCGTTCATTCGTACGATAATGAATGAACGAATATAACAAATTTTAACGAAGCAAACTAAACGAATTGCACATGTCTAATATAAAGCTGAAGACAGCAGATATGCATGTAACACTTATGTAGGGAGATTTGTTTCATCTGTATCTTCTGTTCACTTAACTGGGTATATAGGGGGGGGGGGGGTTACATCCATTTTAATGTTTGGAGACCCCGTTCCATAACATTTCTTTTTTCTTGGAGGTAAAGTTGCAAGATTTAAATTGAGACCAGAGAGGTACATTGCTGTCTCTCCTGAGGGACATCGGAGGGCAGAACATGGAAGGGCAGGTTGATTTCTCGGTAATGCACGCAGTGCTCTTTATCGTGGCCTATGGACATGCTATGCATTACCATCACATCCCGATCGAAATCATCCCCAATGTAGGAACGTTTTGGGCAGATAATTGATAGAAATGAAACAGGACTCGGTTTCCTAAACTGTAACCTTGTCTCGGGTCATATTGCCTGTAATTTGCTTCTGACAAACCTCAGGAGCCATGTTGTCTACGTTTAAAAATAAAGACGGACAGATAACCATCAGCTGTAACTGTCTGGGGTATCTTCCTTCCAGAGTTCTGCCGTCAGATTTGCCAGTTGAATATTATCTGTGCCATTGCTGGGTAGATGACTGGCACTGAGGGTTTGGTTTCTTTGTGCGTTTCATTTCACCAGGCAATGCATGATCTTTGCAGTGTTTTGATGTAGATATCCTGTGTGGTTCTATTTATGATGTGTAATTCACTCATGTGCAGCCTCTACTTTTCGGTGGGCACAATGGTTGTGCTTTACTGCTGCTCAGTGCGGGTGCGTGTAGGCAAACTTCCTGAAAACATGCCCTCCCTGTGGCAGATATGTCATCTAAAAATATTAGATAGAGATCATCAGTTTACATCCGTTTTTCCATCGATGCATTGATTCTTTCATCTGTCAATGGATGAAAGACAAACTGTCTGCAAAGAGGGGCCTTTAAAGCGGTTGTATACCCGTTTTTTTTTTTTTGTTTTGTTTTTTGTACACTACCTGCAAGACAAAGTCATAATGAGCTAGTATGACTAGCATACTAGCTCATTATGCATCATTTACCTTTAAATCGGGGCCCCCGACGCCGTCCTCTTCTCCCCCTCCGGCCGCATCCATCTCTGGACAAGTACCCTTCCGGTTATCGCCGCTCCGGCCAATCACCGCGTCGCTGTGATTGGCCAGAGCGGCGAGGACGTCGCTCCGCATGCGCGCGGGTCACTTCACAACTGCGGCTCACCGCAGTTGAACATGGATTAACCCTGTAAATGCACCGTTGTCTACGGCGCACAACGTTGCAAAACGTTCTTTTCAAATATCTCCTAAACCGTGTAGGTTTAGGAGATATTTCTTGTACCTACAGGTAAGCCTTAATCTAGGCTTTACCTGTAGGTGCAAGTTGAATTTTAGGGTATCCAACCGCTTTAAGCCCCGTAGACACGATCAGAAAATCGTACAAAATATCCCGCTTTCGACGCGATCGTACGATAATCAGATCGTTAGTACAGACCTTTCGAGAGCCGATGATGGCTGTTCATCCGCTATTATTCTATCGGACATGAACGACAACATTTTCCGTACGATGCCAGATCGCACAATTTTTCTTTTAATCGGTACAGCCATCGTTCGAAAATGCAAATGCATTACAACACATGACATCACTTCAGAATTTTTTTTTCTGTCCTACGAGAATTTCCGTAGCGCCTCAGGACCGGTGCGGTGTTGGCGCCCGTCCTGGTGGGAAAAAAAACTCAATCTAAATCGATTTGCTGAAAATTTGAATCGATTTGACCTCTCAACTCGCTTCAAATTGATTTTTTTTTTTTTTTTTTTCCCCAGCCCTACCGGACGGTCATTCGTCCGATAATCTTATCGTGTGTACCGGGCATTAGTGAGCAGGCTGACCATAGGACAGGAAGTCTTACTGGCAGGATCACCAGGAGAAAATAAAGTGTGGAAAAACTAATTGCAGCCGCCACATCTAATGACTGAAGTAATAAATGTGGTGGTTTTAGATCACAGAAACTACCCAATATTGTGCTATTACTGATTCAGAGGATGGTCTTTGTTTCAGTCTAGATTTTTTTAAATTTTTTTTTTTTTTTTCTCTTCCCCAGAGCTAAGATTTGTTGTTATGGTAGTTTGGCCAGCTTTATGCTGTATGTGAGATCCTTGATTTTATAAGGCGTTATTTATCATGCTGTGCTATGCTTGTCCCCTTGGTGTCTGTATTTATACAATGTTCTTTCTCTTACAGGGGCAGGAGCATTGTGAAAGGACTTCAGCCACCGGTAAGTGAATGTTGCTGACTTGTGACCACTTTTAAACTGAATATTCAAGCGTAAAGGATTATGCAAAGGGGGGCATAAAATCTGTAGTCCTCTAGTAAAAACCCGTACATGTCACCAAAACATGTATGGGGGGGGGGCACAGTTACTCCTTTTTGATCACCCTAGGGCAGTGATGGTGAATCTTGGCACCCCAGGTGTTTTGGAACATTACTAGTGTTTTTGGAGGCATTACTAGTCAGAAATATATCCCATAGTTTGTACACACTGTAAAGTATGCGTACACCAATCAATATACAGGGGGTCCCCGAGTTACGAACTCGTTAAAGACTGTCCTCCTGTTCTTAAATCGGAAATGTTCATAAGTTGGCCGCGCATGCGCAGACCGACAATTATGGACATTTCCCATGTTTGCCGTCATTTTCCGAGGCTCCGTCTGGCCGCGCATGCGCAGAACTGCCGAAGGTCCGCGGAAAATGGCGGAGGGTCCCTGCTGCGCCCGGTTGGTAAGTAGATGTTTGTAGGTCGGGCGTTCGTAAGTCGGGGACCCCCTGTACACTTATTAGTTTTTTTTTATTTTTTATGAATTTCTTCTTTTTTATTTTTTTTTTTTTTATTTATTGGATAGGTTTTATAGCAGAAAGTAAATATTCAGAATTTTTTGGGTTTTTTTTTAATTTTTTTTGCGTTGGAGACAAAAATAAATCAAATGCCACCAAAAACTTTGTGGGGAAAAAGACTCATTATTTGTGTACAGCGTTGCATGACCGTATAATTGTCAGGTAAAGTAACGCAGTGCCATATCGTAAAAAAAATGCCCTGGTCATGAAGGGGGGGGGGGGTGGGAATCTTCCAGAGGTGAAGTGGTTAATTTGCTATGGTTGTGTTAATGGTGTCAGTTTGCTATCATTTTCGAACCCTATAAGTGACCTCCTTTTTCAACTTTTTGTCATTTTTAGGTATTTGAAGGCGTGTATAATAATTCGCGAATGCTGCATTTTTTAACTGCTGTTGTGGTGAGTATTCAGGTTTTATTACAGGTGACCTCTGACCTTGCTGCAACGCTAATTTGGAATAATGTTTGATCACACCTGCTGCTGTCAAATCTTTCTGATTACTGAGCAACTTTTTCAAGTTAACCAGTTTTCTCCTATATTGGAAAACTAACACAAATATGTAGTAATGGGCAGTCATGCATAGTGGGATTCCAAAAAAAGCTTCACATCAATGGGTCCTAGACATGGGTTGTTTCCATCTATAGAACTTGTAAAGTACTACAGTAATGAGGTTACCTTGTCACTTTGACTACTTTAGATGTAGAAGGAAAAGGAGCGTCAAAAAAAGAATGGAATTGGGTTGGTCAAGGTGACGCTTTTTTTTTATTAAAATGCTGGTAGCCAATAGATGTGCACCATTATTTGTTAAAGAATCAGATTATACACACACACACACACACACACACACACACACACACACACACACACACACACACACACACACACACACGTATACATGTATGTGTGAAAGATGTTGCGGCATGAGAATCGTGATCTTTATTCTAAGCAAAAAATAAATCATGTTTCTCATTTTTGACCAGAATCCTGCAGCTCTTGTAGCCTATGTGTTTCAGCGTTTTTTTTTTTTTTTTTTTAAATTTCGCTCTTTAAATGCAATGAGAGAATAGAGTAGCTGCTCCCGGAGTATAGAAAATGTCACAATTTCACAAGCAGCTTAGCCCCGCTCCCTCACTGGCTGTGCTTGACGGCAGCAGTAGCCAATGACCTGCTGCTGTGTCTGAGCCAATGAGGAGGGAGACGGCCTCTTTTCTCACGCACATCTCTGAATCAAGCTTGGGTAAGTATGAGTGGGGCGCTGCATGCATGATTGTGCACTTTGCTCAATGATGACCCCCCCCCCCCCTTACCTTATTGCATAGAATACATCAAGGTGAAAGACCTTCAACCTTTACAACCACTGGAATGTAGACAACCCATCACCAGCTGGGAAAGAAAAGACAAGGGGGTGGTTGGTAAGAGGAGAGACGTAAAACGCACAGCAACTTGTTGGCACTTTATTAGCTGGAAAATGCTCCTCTGCGCTCTTAAGAAACTAACTAGTTTTTTTTTTTAACAAGAAAAAACTAACTAGTTTTA
This sequence comes from Lithobates sylvaticus, assembly GCA_028564925.1. NCBI lineage: Eukaryota > Metazoa > Chordata > Amphibia > Anura > Ranidae > Lithobates > Lithobates sylvaticus. The sequence goes on from CM053031.1 coordinate 272,482,981, forward strand.
ATTTACTACCCATAACTTTTTCCATCTGCCTGCCCAATCGGTGTCGAGTGTAAATCCGTAACTTTGGTTTGTTTTTATTTTCATTTTTAATTTTATTCTAATTTTGGTGCTTTCCCTTCCTGTCCTGGAGACACAGCAGGTAGAGAAATGCCTTTTTGCAGTTTCCTCTTTTTAGATTTCTGAAGTCATCTAAGGCTGCATACATAGGAGATGGCTCACCGGCCAGACAGGAAATGCAACCTACAAAACTCTTTATAAAGGAGCGCTGCTTCCTGCACATCAACAGCCCCCCCCCCCCCCCCCCCCCTGTTTTTATTTTAGACAGGCTCTGAAGAACCTCCATCCTTGCTCATGCAGGGGCTAGGGGGAGCTCTGCTGAACTGAGGCTGGATCAGATAATCCTTTGTCGGTTCCATCCTGTATTTAACATTGGAAGCTGCACCCCCCAGTGAGATTTAGGGGGGGGGGGGGAGACTCCTAGCAAGCACTTTTCTCTACTGGGAAAGACGGACCTTTCCTGAATTTGAGGTTTGGCGCTGACTTCTAGTAGCTTGTTTCTCCCCACATGCTGGGTGTTGGAGTAGTGAGTGGGTGATGCCAGTATTGGCAGGGTATGGGTAATGTGCCGGTGTACTCTGCATTACCCATACCCTGCCAATACCCTGCACTACCCTGCATTACCCTGCCAATATTACAGTGGGGGGAAATGACGTGGATATTACAGTGGGGGACGTGGATATTACAGTGGTGACTATATGGTGGCGGAATTTTCACAGGTTTTTGCAAACTCAATTATTTGCTGATCCGAAAAATGATCCGATCCGTGAGTTTTTTTTTTTTTGATCCGTTGTACCCCTAGTTCTAATCCCTCACTCCACAACTAAAAGTTTTGACATTTGATAAATATTTAGCAGTCAATAGGAGCGCTGTTTATAGAGGTCGGGGCCTGGTCCTAAAGTCACGGCTTGTAAAATGAAGTGGGTTTTTTTTTTTTTTTTTTTTGGGGGGAGTAACACCAAAGCACCTCTGTTCAACAGGCATTGGCGGGCATCTTGTGTCTTTAAAAAGGTCCCATGGAAGAGCCATGTCTAAAATGGTTGTCACTTTAAGTAAAGGTGCTTGTGACCTTTGAAACCTTCATTAGTTTTGCAATTCCACTTATCGCTTAGACACAGAAGTATTTCTCACGTGTGCGGAGAAGACGCCGTGTTTGCTAAGCTGCAGGTGCTGCTATCTTTGTAGATTACTAGACCATAGGAGATGGGCACATGCCTGAAGACCTATTCAGCCATAGAATATGTAACATCCGGACTCTAACCGTTCAATCTTGATAGTGGCCACATGCTTTATAAATGTTTTTTTAATCTGATATGCAATTCAATCAAAACGGTTGAATTTACAATCAAAGATTAATTTTAGTTTTGATGTGTAGCAGTGATATTTGTTCATAAATTTGTACTTCTACACAATCCTATTATGAGATTACATGGTGGAAACAGATGTGATTTGATAACTTACATTTGTATCATAACTATATCCACTTCTCCATGTTTGGCATATTGGCCAAAATGGGTTGTCTACTATAGATCATTTATTCCAATGTGAAGAGATCAATCCTAAAAGAAAATGATCATTTATCAAAGTAAGTGTGTGGGCCCCCCCAGTAGATGCTTTTATTGGAGTATTTTAGAATACATTTTATTTTTTAAATTCTACTGCTTAGATCAACTAGAATGTTTGTTTTTTTATTTTTTTTTGCTGCATTTTACTACCAGTTTATCTGTTAATCATATGATAAAACATTGTTTATTTTTTTTTTTTTTTTTTTAAAGGGCTCCACGTGTGATGTTAAGGTGAAAAATGGGACCACGTACCAAGGAGTCTTCAAAACCCTGAGCTCCAAGGTAAGCAATGCCAGGCGAAGGGCATCCATGTACTAGTTTAGTTGGCTGACCTCACAATTTTAAGGCCTCGTGCACACTGGATGTTTTTACAGCTGCTCCTAGGGGTGTGTGTGTCGTTCCCCCATCCCCCCCGCTTCTAAACTTCCCTGCATGGTAGCATATGTGTCCATGTACACAAATGTTTAGCAGGAGATAAAAAAAAAAAAAATAACCACGGCCAGTGCTTCCAGCTTCAGCAGAGCTTGGGCAGGGGAAAAATGCTTGACTAGTCAAGGTGCATTTAGCGTGTGCGTGTGTGTGTGTGTGTTTTTATTTTAATTTTTTTAAATGGCTAGAGTAAGTGATTCTGACAAAGGAAGTGAATCAACACCCAAGCGCCTGTAAACGAGCCTAAATGCTTGTGAGAGCATTGGACACTTTTACAAGTATTGCATGTTTTTTTCTGCAAAAAACGCTGTTTGCTTCTAGGAGAGGAAAAGAAAAACTGCGTGCATGAGACCTATAGGCGAGGTCCACCTTTTTTTAGCCCATAGGATGTAATTTTGAAGTTTAGTCATAACATCCCCAAAACTGTAATGGTACCCCCTGTTTGCTGCGTGCAGAGGCAAATGGCAATCCAGGTACAGTGTATACTAATTAGAATTTACAGTAGCACTGCATCATAAAAGTTCTGGTTCAGTCACTGAAAATAACTGCACGTCCTGTTTTTTTTTTATTTATTTTTTTTTTTTAACATTGCGCTAGAGACTTTGCAGCGCATGCTGAGTTTTCCTCTTCCAAGTTGTAGTTCAACTGTACTAACTTCAGCCCCATAAGAGGGGGGGGGGGGGGGGGGGGTTGTACCTCCCATACAGACCTGAGGTTGAGGGAAAACCTTGCAGGAACTATGCATTGCACTTATGATGCACTGATGCAGTGCAATGTTCTGCAGGCTCATTGCAAAAAAGTAGCTAATGCACATTGGTCGTGAGATCGGTGTTGCTGCATGTACTAGTTGCAAAGGTTGAACTAAGCCTTTAAGTGTTCTTTTTTTCCTGCAGTTTGAGCTGGCTGTTGATGCTGTGCACAAGAAGACGAGCGATCAAGCCGTGGGGCCAAAGCGTGAGGACATTGTGGACACCATGATATTCAAGCACTCCGATGTTGTACTTGTGCACTTCCACAATGTAGATTTCAATTATGCCACGAAAGGTAGGCGGTGTACTGGCAATTTATACCAGCATATACTTTTTTTCCTTCACTGGTATTTCCCTCTTTGACACACTGTTGTTGTTGTTGTGTGCAGATAAGTTTACAGATTCCGCCATTGCCACGAACTCTAAAGTGAACGGGGAACACAAGGATAAGATTCTAATGCGTTGGGATGGTGGAGAGACTAACCCGGATGATTATGACCTGGAGTCAGACATGGTGAGTGTGGAATATATGGATGGCAAGGTCTGAGTTCTGCAAAAATCTGTTGTAAATGTTCCATTGACTGAAGTAGCTCAGTGTCTCAAGCTTATTTAATAATTAAACTTCAAAGATAAGACTATTGTCCGTCAGGGAGAGTAAATCCTTTATTGCCCCAGTGTGAAGTCTCCTATCACTGCATGAATTTTTAGTCCTCTTCTGTGTTTGACTTTTTTTGCAGTCCAATGGATGGGATGCCAACGATATGTTTAAATTTAATGAAGACAACTATGGAGTGAAGACAACTTATGACAGCAGCCTGTCCTCTTACACGTGAGTGTCCCATATGAGTGTTTATCCTAATGTATTAATGTTTGGTGTGGTTACATCCTGTTTTTTGTTTTCAGGGTGCCTCTAGAAAAAGATAACTCAGATGAGTTCAGGCAGCGGGAGGCCAGGGCTACCCAGCTTGCCCGCGAGATTGAATCAAGCCCACAGTACAGAGCGCGGATCGCCATAGAAAACGATGATGGCAGGACGGAGGAGGAGAAGCACAGCGGTGTCCAGCGTCCTTCCACTGACCGGGACAGCCCAAGCTTTGGATCCCGGTAAGGGAGATTTTTGTCCTGGTGTTTAAAAAGCAGAATTTGGCTATAACATGGCTGTAGATCAGTGGTCATCAACCCTGTCCTCAGGGCCCACTAACAGGCCAGGTTTTATGTATTACCTTGGGGAGATGCAGACTAGAATACTGCAATCACTGAGCAGCAAATGATATCACTTGTGATGTCTTTCAGTTATCTTGCAAACCTGGCCTGTTGGGGGGGATTTACTGAAATTGGAGCACTCAGAATCTGGTGCAGCTGTGCATGGTAGCCAATCAGCTTCTAACGTCAGATTGTTAAATTAAGCTTTCACGAAGCCTGATTGGTTTTTATGCAGCGCTGCAGATTTTACACTGCAGTTTTAGTAAATCCCACTCGTAGCGTGGGCTTTTATTGTATGTTTCAAAGAGCGTGTGTGTGTGTGTGTGTTGAATTTCTAAATGGTGTGTTTTTTTTTTTTTTTTTTTTTTTTTTTTTTATCATTTTAACTGGTTTTATTTTAATACTGGTTTTGCAGAGCATTAAAGATGTTTCTTTGGCTTTATGTAAAGGGGTGAAATGTGTTTTTAACTTGCTTTTTGCTATCTCAGGGATGCAAAGTACGTTCCTCTGCCTCAGCGGGTGAGGGACGGATCACGTGGAGGACTCCGAACAAACTCTTCTAGGGGTGGAAGATCAGGGATGGGCCCTATACCTTCTCGTAGTGCTCCACAGCATTATCCCGAAACCAGTTCCAGTCCTGTGTCTGAGCAAAGAGGCATCAATGGAGGTATTTGGGTCTTTGTCATAATAATTCACACATGAACACATAGAAAGGAGCATTGCTCTGAAAGGTGCCCCCCCCCCCCCCCCCCCCCCCTCTACTGTGGGTAATGGTGGCGTTCATCTACAACGCACGCTAGCTGCCAGAGGCAAGAGCTTTCACTCCTCATTAAATATTTGTCTTCTGCTGAGCAATGTGGTGGAACGGTGTCAACTAGCGAAGCTACCACAACATAGATCGGAACAGGATCGAGTGCTCCATGCACTTGGTCCTCTAAGCGATTTCATGATTTCGAAAGACTGATTTATGTTTATCTGTACAAAGTTGGCATGGAATCAATGCCACTTACGTTTGTTCAGGAATTTCATCTTTATTCTCATAACAGGTTTTTTTTTTTTTTTTTTTTAAATTTTTTTATTTATTGCAAGGAACAGGGCCCACAAGGGCCAACAAGGTACAAGTCAAAATGTATTACAGGAATAATGCAAAAGTAACTATATCGCATATCACAAGTCATGAGCAGATATAACAGAACATTTTCTGTGAGACACAGCAAAGAGAAAAAAAAAAAAAAAAGGACAGGTCAATGTCAATATTAGTGTGTCGTATGTTAAACTAGGTGTTTGGGTTCCATCCTCATGGATAGTATTGAGAACATAACCTGTGTCTAGAAGATCCTGCTATGTATTGCGCCCCACTGTAAAAAACAGGGGGTTCCATCATCACTTGGGGCCTGCTCCCAATTTTTTCAGAGATTTTTTTACCCCTCCCCCCATTCTGCCCCGCCAACCGCGCCCCCATGTTGTGGGGGGGGGACACAGTGCGGCAGAGCAGCACGGGCGGAAGGCTAGTGTTAGCACTAGAACAATAGAAGAGAGAAGGAGGAGGGAAAAATAGTGGGGGAGAGGAAGAGAGATAGGAAGGGGGAACGAGGTGTAGGTCCTCATAACAGGTTTTTATTTTATTTTTATTTTTTTCTCTTTTAAATTGAATCCTTAGTAAATATAACAAAGTGCAAAATCAGATGCAGCTGTGCTTTGTAGCCAATCAACTTCTAACGTCAGCTTGTTCAAGTAAGCTTTGACAAAAAAAAACCTGCAAGCTGATAATTTTTTTTTTTTTTTTTATATTTTTTTTTTTCCATTCTCCGGTTTTAGTAAACCAACTCCCAATGTGTCTTCTACCAGTATTTAACCCACAGTGTATTAATTTTTATTTTTTTAGGGCCTTCAAGGATGTCGCCTAAAGCGCAGCGCCCGATGAGGGGTAGCAAGACCATGTCGTCACCATCCAGCCGCCCTATAGAAGTATCCACTTCCCCTTCAGGTTGGTTTTGCTTAACAGCAGATTTTTTATAAATCTCAATCATTCACAAGCTTGGTGACTGAACTGTTCTCCCCTCTCTCGTTCAGCTGCCTCCCGTGTTTACACACCTCTGTCTCCTAAATCGGTCTCATCTGCCAGTTCTATGGACTCCTCTTCTCAAGCTTCTACCCCAGACTCCCGACCTGCAGCAGAAACCAATGTCATCAAACCCAGTTCTCCAAAGGCTGCCACTCCCGCCACAATTGGGGAAGGTGAGAAGACATCCCATAAGCCTCTCTGACCATCAGTCTGGCTATCACTGCACACCGTTAAATATATATAATTTTTTTTGGCGGTAGAAGTTATTGGCATCTGAATGCACAAAGCGAGGGACTTTTTAATTTTTTTTTTTTTTTTTTTTTTGTTTTTATAACCTACAGCGTAAACCTACTTTTTTCTGTGCATAGCTTGTATGTAATAGGACTGACAAATGTGTGGATATTCTCTATTGTTTCCGACAGCTGCCCCAGGCCCTTAACAAACGCAACCCAAAGACAGGCAGGCTCTTAACGAATGCATTGATAGAGGAAACTGCATGATTTTTATGGCTGAGACTGAATTCCCTGAATTGCTTTTTTTTTTTTTTTTAACACTGAGCACCAATTAGGATTTAAGGCTTATAATAGTGTGGTAGTATTTTCTCACGCACAGAACGTTAACTTTTTCCTAAATTAATTGTGTTCCTAAATGATACAACCACATGCAGGCGGCACCTCATTTTCAGCATTTTTTTCAGTTTGCCACCACGCATGTAAAAAGGATCAGTCATATGATACGTGCCTATCCAAATGTTAAATCTTTATCATTTTTTCAGACTTTCTTCAGTTAGGAAGACTTTGTTGGTTTTCATCTTTAGCTGAGATTTGACAGTTGCTTAAACAATGGAGACTGCAAGGTGTCCATTATTGTAAACCAAACACTAAAATACCCCCCGCTTAAATGCCTTAACCCCCTCACATGCACGCGCTTGCACACACCTTTCTAAATCTAACCAATGCTTTAATGTTGCCTTAATCCCAGACCCTAAAATTTAAAGTGGAAGTAAACCCTCCTATCGTTTTCAGCCAAGGAAGCTGCCATCTTGGCCTCTGTTTAATCTACAACTGCCATGATGCTGCACATGTGATCAGTTATGACACCAGCCATTGGCTGGTTTGACAGTCTGGTTGAGAGCACAACCAATGGGAGGGTTACATTCCTGGCACATGCTGGAAATGTAACTTATTTGAAACAGTTAAATGGATGGGTTTACTTCTGCTTTAAACTAAGCACTCCCCAACTAAACTGCCCCTTATACTGACCAACACTAATCCCTAAACTATATCCTAACACTAAAATGGCCTTTTGATATACCTTTTATATCTCCGTGCTCTGGTAGCTGCTCCGCTGAATCCCTTCCACTGGTGCTGGCTGCTTTGCACTAAAAGATGCTGAGAGGTCGGCACCATAAACGAGTGATCCATCCAAGTACATATAACACAGCCTTGAAACTATTGACTTTCTTTTATTTTTATTTTTTTTAAGTAGTTGGCTTTGCCATTTTTTTTTTTTTTTTTTAAATGCTATTTGGCACACTCAGGGGGCCGGTAGACACCATGGTAATTTTGCTTTCGGTCACGCAGTTAAGTCCTTGCATGATTTATCTCTGACCATCAAGTTTGAGAATCAGACTGCTAAAGTAAGCTTGCACAGCTTTTTTTTTACTTTTTGATTATCACCAAATACATTTATTTGTTTTTTTTTTTTTGGAGTGTTTTGCCCAATCATGAATGGTTTTCTTCAAATTGACTAAAGAGTGGGTATTTATGTAGTTTTGCCATTACTCAGGTTTGGCAATTTTTTCACAATCTGTTTTTGTAACTTTTTGCCCTTCTCTCTCTCCCCCCCCCCCTCTCTTAAAGAGCCCTTGTCTTAATGATCAGTTTTTGAATATTTGAATAAATCTTTTTATATGCATGCTGTATTGTGGCTGGGTAAGCTTCTAGCTTTTGAATATTTTTCTCTTTTGTTGCTTTAATGGTGCTGATGCTTTTTCAGCACTTTAGGCCCCATTCACACTTCATGATTTGGAATTGCTGTGATTCTTCCTGCAATTACAGATCAGGTGCTTATCGGTGTGCGTTTTGGTGCCATTGTAAATGGCGCCCCAAATGTGTTACATTAAGCTGACCCATCCCCCCCCATCCATTGCATGACAAACGAGCTGCAGTCACTGCAAAATGTGAGTTTAAAAGTCAGCTGAAGCTTGTTGCCCCATAAAGGAGGTTCTTTCAGCCGACAAATGCGCATAGCGTAGTCCATTGAATTGAATGACGCATGAAAATATCCCATTCAAAATTGTGAGCGGGAACACAAGTTCCACTATAATAAAGTGTGAATGGGGTTTTATAGAAGACCATTAACCATCCCAGAACAGTTTTCGATGATCACCTACTTGTGTTTTTTTTGGGGTGAAGCAGGAGGCAAAGTTTATGTGCAGGCAGAAGGTCCTCGTCAACGTTTGTGTAATGTCCAACCTAATGGGAGCTTGGGCATTAAAGCATCTCTGGCAGGTGACGAATGCTGCCACGGGAGCATTATTGTTTGATTTGGAATTGAGCTGGGATTTCAGTGCGTTCCTCTTCGTGCAGTTTTTGGATTCCCAAAAAGAAAAGTTCTCATTTTCCCCATCAACATAGTTGCTAGGGGGGGGGGGGGGGGGGGGGGCCCGGGGGGGGGGGGGGGGGGGGGGGGGGGGGGGGGGGGGTCCCTCTTGTGGAGCTAGTACAGTGATTGGTTCTGGGGGCTATGGCTACTAGCAACAACTGCTTGAAAAATTTGCCATGCTGGTTGTACATTGATCTGGTCAGCCTACCTAGGCGCATGGCTTCACTTTTTTGGATGGTCCCTGCTGAAATTGAAACTGTTTATGGCTGATTTTTTTGCTGCTCTTCTGATGTGGACCACAAATATATATATTTTAATCATTGTCGTGACATTGTGGGGTCGGGCAACTGGTAGTTGACACAATATGGCTAGGAAGGCAGACTTTCTTCAGAGCAGCTCACAGGCGATAACGCTATTTTTGGCAGGATCATCAGTCATTTTGTGTATGTGCTAAATGTTCTTGTCTTGGAAAAAAAATAACCATATAACTGCCACTTATAAGAACTGTAAGTTGCAATATATTGAATTTCTGTTCTTGGATGACTGATCAAATTGAGAAATTGAAAAAAATTTTTTTCATAACTCCCTTTAAAACAAAAAATTAAGGGAAATGGCCTAGTAAAAAAACAATGAGATATATATATATATATATGTGTGTGTGTGTGTATATATAATATATATATATATATATATATATATATATATATATATATATATATATATATATATATATATATATATATATATATATTATTCCTTTGTTTAACATCTCTGTTGTAGACCTACATTATTACTAGTAGGGAAAAAGTTTTATACTTGGATGCAGGAAATGCATGTAGGTAAAAAAATCTTTTGACTTTCGAACCGCTTCAAGTGACTCAAAGTAGCCCGAGGGTCTGCATGATCTGAGCACTGTGCAAGGAGGGTTAATGTGAGTTTCCACACTTTCCCGCACTACATGCTCCTATGACAGGAGGCTTTGGTGGTGAACATTATCTGTCAGTTTAGAAGTTCCTGCATGATCAGGGACACTTGTGGGTTTTTATTTTTTTGCTCTAGGATAGCTTTAATGATAGAATTTTTTTGGGGGTGTTTTATTTATTATTTTTCTCCTCTCCCCCAAGTTGTAATTTTTTATGTCAAAGCTTTTTTTAATCCTGTGTTTTTTTCTTTTATTTTTTAGGTAAAGATATTCAGGTTTCTGTTGTAAAAGAGCCAAGCCGGACATTGGAGCAGACTGCACCTTCTGATGTCAAGCCTCCTCCTAAAGGTTTGTCTTGGGTTCCTAGTCATCAAGACATATTAGCAAGATTCCGCTTTTTGTTTTTCTCTAAAGCTTCTTTTTTCTTTTTTTTTTTCTCTTTAGTGCTGCAAACGGAGCAGAAGAGGAATCAGCTGGATGAACTTCGCAAGTTTGGAGCTGAGTTTCGGGTGAGCGAGGTTTTATTTTATTTTTTTCTTACGGTGACAAAACCTTTACGCTTTTTTGTGAGGCTTTTGTACATCTAAAATTGTTTACAATTTGCTTGTCAGGTGAAGTCATTACTTTTGAGGGCACATTGTTTTCTGGCGTAAAAGGCCCTACCCTTTTGTTATTAGAGCAGATGCTAAAACAATTGGTTCCCATTTTGCGCCTGTTACGGAGGGATCAATGACTGTCAACGTAGACCTTTTTGGACGTTATATTTAGTATAACCCAGTGCCTTCATTTTTATTTTATTTATTTTTTTCTCTTCCCTTTTAGCTTCAGCCAAGCGCCTGTCCCGAACCCAATGTGGAATCTTTCCCATCAAGACAAAAAGAGCCCTTGGAAACAAAGATCCTGAAACAGGAGGGGGCAGCCAGCGATGGCACAGAACCACAAGATTTGGGGCAGAAGGTTCCGGAGCCGGTTGAAGAGGTCAAAGAGGATAGAGTGTGCGAGATTATTGAGCCCATGGAGGAGGCAGGCAGTCCCGCGGGCAAAATTGAAGTAGAGGAGAAAGAAGAGCCAGTCGTTTATGAGTATGTGGTGATATTTTTCGCTGTTCTCGGTTGCTGAAATATGTGTTTGCACTTATTTATGATTTAAATGTGTTATTTATTGAATATTGGTGTGTGCAGGAATTATGTGATGTATATAATCTGAATTGAGACACATTATATTGATCGTTTTATTATTGTTATATTAAGTAGCGCATCACTTTTTTTTTAATTTATGGTTTCGTTTTTAATTTGACTTTTTTTAAATTTTTATAGCCAAGTAAAGAAATCTACCTTGAATCCTAATGCAAAGGAGTTTAATCCCAAGTCCCTTCTGGCAGTGGTGAGTACTTTTATTATGACAGTTGGGTAGCCTTTCTGCTAATATTGATTTCATAGTGATTCCCCACTGGCGTAGAAGCAGTGTAGCTCTTAGTATTTTGGCTGGTTGATATGTGGGGGAGCGCATACTTAAGTATTAGCAGGTACTTAATGTAAAATGACAAAAATACCAGTAGATTGGATGTGTTCACTTCTTCTATGGGCCACGGTGGAGAGGGCAGTGTCTTTACTGGACTGGCTCTTTCAGACATTTGCTAACTTTTCCCAAACTGAGTAGTGACACTCAGCATGACTGAAGTGTGTGTGTGTGTCGTGCTTGGGCTGTATGGGAATAGTTCTGTGACTTGTAAAGTGCCATGTTCAGGTTTTAATTCTGCATGGGTACTGGGCATTCTGCAGTAGTCAAATTCCACTAACCACACAAACTTATCACGTGTTGGGTAAACTTCTCAGAAGTGACTTGTGCTGGTAAAAGGAACAAAGCACCAGAGAGAAACAACAATTAAAGCTTTGGAGAGAGATGGGTAAACACTACAGATATGTGCTTTGTTCAGATTCCAAGACAATTTTCATGCAAATTTAATGGGCCACTTTTAGGACATATAGTCGTATGCTGCTTATCTGTGTATTGGGGGAAGCTGCGAGATGTTGTGGTTTCTGCTTTTCTTGTCCTGTCCTCCTAAACTGTATGGAACAGGGGGAGGTCTCCCAAGTTTTCAAATAAGAGGCCACTGTACTCGACTTTAGGGGGGGGGGGTCAGATTGTGGCCGGTGGAAATAGAACATTTCCTGGGCCCAGCATCATTGCGAATAAACATGGCCACAGGCTTCGTGGTCAGGAATAGTGCCCCGTTATTTGTGTCGATGGTAGGAGTAGTTTGGAGACCTTGGCATATAAAAATTCAATAAGAGTTTGAGATGAGCTTTTTATCTGTCGGCTTCAGTGCGCGGAGCCCCTCAAATTTCAGAAATTCTAAACTGTATTCCTTTTTTTTTCTGTAATAGAACAAAGCAACGAGCACGCCCACCTCTCCTGGACCAAGGAATCATTCCACCACCACCACTATCCCAATGCAGAGTGGGGTGTACAGCCCATATCTTCCATATATTCATCAGATTCATATGAGCCCCGCTGTGCAGGTATTTCTTTTTTTTTTTTTTTTTTTGTCTTTACTACAGCTACGGATTCTGTAAGCCTAATCTTGATAACCCATGGCTGAGGAACAGAGTTGAATTTACCAGTACTTATTTTCACAGCTCCTGAAACACTGTGGTAGGTTGTGCTCTATTTGTCCCCCTGAGTTGTGTACAGTAGGCTTGGTGCAGGTGTGACTTTTTTTTATTTTTTGTACCAAGAAGTGAAGATGGCTGTGTGCAAAAACCTTCCCTTGACCTATCGTAACATTAAGGATCCCGATCCTAATGCCCCGTACACACGAGTGGATTTTCCCTCAGAAAAATCTTGGATGTTTTTTTTCCGACGGAATTCCGCTCAAGCTTGGCTTGCATACATGGTTACACAAGTTCACTTGACTTTCAAATGTCAAGAACGCGGTGACGTACAACACTACGACAAGCCGAGAAAATGAAGTTCAATGCTTCCGAGCATGCGTCAAATTGTTTCGTAGGAATTTTGCGTGTCTAATTGCTACGATAAAGCATACACACGGTCGCATTTTCCGACCAAAAGCTCTCATCGTAATTTTGTTGGTGGATTTTCCGATCGTGTGTATGCGGCATAACATTTAAAGTGGGTTTTTTTTTGCGGTACGTTACAAATCTTAAATGGTTCTAAAATGATCACTCACGTTTCCCGTCCTTCCCGCTGTTATCCTTTAATTCTCTCCTCCAATAGTGTATTTATAAAATTCCCGTACGGGGGTATATCTTGCCTGTGGGCATGTGAAACCCACAAGCATTCTCTTCCGGGATGTGCTGACGTTGTGCTGACGTCAATTTCCCCTCATGCAATGCCCCCTTGTCGCACATCTCGCGCATGCGACACGTTGCGCGAGCGCCGTTCACAGCTTCTGTTGCCATCACAACAGGCGGCGTCCTCGGAAGTCCCGCCCTGTTGTGATGGCAACACGTGGAATCGCGTCACTTCCTGTTTGGAAGTAACGCGATTCTAGACCTCGGCGGTGCTCAGACTCCTGGGAAATGGTGACTCACATCTCCCAGGAGCCTTAGCGAGCCTTGCCACCGAGGGAAGTGACGTTTTTAGCCCGGGCTAGCGCAGAGGCAGATTACGTGGGACCACCTAGCAACAGGCAGAACTAGGTAAGTGACTTTTTTTTTTTTTTCTTTTTTCTTTTTTTTATGCGATTGTAGGCAGGTCTAAACAAACTTATATTTATGGGGGAAACTCCACTTTAAAGTGGGAGTAAATTCCCTTGGTTGATTCTTGTAGATAAGGCTTAACTATAGGTACAGTCAAGATCTCCTAAATGTGCACTGTTTAGGAGATATTTACTTGTGAAGCCAACAGTGACCTCGTGATACCAGTGCCGTTTCTTCAGGGCTCTGGGCAGTGAACAGCGGTTCCTGCACGGGAGTGACGACCTTGCGGCTTGTCCAATCAATGGACCACAGCCCGCCAAACCCAGAAGGAAGACCAGGTGAAGATTAAAAGCCCCATCAGCAGTGACGGCGCGCTGTTGGAGGTCATAGTTTTAAGAGAAGTTTCACATAATGAAGATTCATACTAGCACGTAACGTTGCCTTGCTGTGTCATTTTTTTTTTTTTTTTTTTAATCTTTATTATTTTTTTTTTAAGCCTGTAGTTTACTACCGCTTTAAATTACACCTGTGAAGGCTCTCATTGGTGACTAATACTATTCATGGGCTGGCCTTTCAGGCCTTTTTTGCTTCAGTGTTTTGAGCCCTCACTTTAAGACAATCATCCTTTTTTTAAAGGCATATGAAGGATGCATTTGCTTGCTTTTCCTGAAAAATGCAGTTTTGCTTGATTATCAGGCTGCCGAGGAACAGGCCTGAATGGGTATGTTAAGTTGGAGAAAGTAGCCATGCAAGCGATTTGATGTGCATGGTACCTGATGAGTCTCTTTGCCTAAGCCCCTCTAGGGTGAAATTAATCGTAGAGGAGAGGTTTCAGGCAAGGCTTCCAGTTTACACATTTGAAACGATCGCATTTAAAGCGGGACGGTACCGGGGGAAAAAGAAAATAAATTAAAAGCCAGCAGCTACAAATACTGCAGCTGCTGGACTTTTAATAAATGGACACTTAACCTGTCACAGGTTCCAGCGATGATTGGCCTCTGCTGCCCACAATCGATCGGCTCTCTGCTGCTACCGGCACCATTCTCAGTGAGGGAATCAGGAAGTGGCTTCACTTCCCGGTTCCCTACTGCACATGCTCGAGTCGCGCAGCGCAATGAGAATCGTCAGCGCTGTGGGTCCCGGCAGACCGCGCGCCAGGACAGGAAGTGGCGTAAACTCCTGTGGGAGTTCATGCCCGGAAGTGGGTGCAGATACCTATCTTAGATGGGTCTCTGCACCCCCCTCCCCCTGAAAGGTGCCAAATGTGACACCGGAGGTGGGGAGGGTTCCGAAAAGCGGGAGTTCCACTTTAGGGGTGGAATCCCGCTTGATAATGCTGACATAATCAGTGCATGGCCGGCCAGTCTGTGTTTGTTTTTTTTTTGTTTTTTTTTTTCTTTTGTGGGACGAGCTCCATCCTAACCGCACCTACACTCCTTTTACACTGGCATGCAATGCGAGTTCAAGAGCACTCATTTTATTTTTTCTTCTCCGCTAAATATGAAACTTTTGTGGGGAAATTGTGTATTTCGGTGCTAAGCGCTACGCAGCCTTAAACGGCCGATTCCCCAGAAAATTGTAGCTGCCTGTAGGGAGATTACTGTTTTAATAGATCTGTACTATGTTGGTTTATTACGCTTAGCAGAGGTGGTGTCTAATCACTTTCTATCATATGGATGTTTTCCTCCCAGGCTCCTCAGATGTACCAGTACCCCGTTTCCAACTCTGTGCCAGGTCAGCAGGGCAAATACAGAGCAAAAGGTAAGGCGTCAATCCCTGCAGATGATTCTGCTTCAAATTTGTGTTCTGTGAATAGACAGGGAAACGCTAGAGTGGTAATTGTATGACATTATCTAAACGAACCGTTCCCTGCCTCGTAGGCCCTACTCAACGAGCGGAGCAGCAAAATGCAGCACCGCCCATCATGCAGGCCGCAGCGGCTGCTGGGCCCCCCTTGGTAGCAGCAACACCATACTCCTCCTACATCTCGTACAGCCCTCAACAGTTCCCAGGGCAGCCAACCATGATGCAGCCCATGGCTCATTATACATCACAGGTGGGTATAGGAAATAATAGTGGCTAAGCTTGTGCATTCTTTCTTGGAGTAGAATTTTTTTATTTTTATTTTTTAAATCCACTACTATGGCAAGAATGGTAAAGGATATTGTAGGATTTTTCCTTTTTTTTTTATTTCTTTTGATAGAAATAACTTTGGCCCCCCACAAAGCAGTTAAAACCACCCCCAGTACTCCATGAGGGAATCTTCTCCACATTTGCCTACTTTACTCTTGTTTTGCATGTTTAACCACTTGCCAACCGGCTCCTGTACATATACGTCGCCACTCTGAAAATGGATATCTCAGTAGCAGCTGCTGTCTCAACCGAGAGATCCGTCTTTTCAGGAGCCGGTCGTATTTACGATAATGGTGGTCTCTGCGGCGGATTTACCGTGAGATTACCGCTATCTGCGGCGGGAGAGGGCCCGCCGCTCTCCTTTGCCCTCAGCCAACGGCTCCGGTAAGCTGCGATCGGGTCCTCTCTCGTGCTGGGTATGGAGACAGGTGGGGGCTTTCTTCCCCTCACTCATCTCCATACCATAGCAGGGCGGAAGCGACCTCCAAAACGACACTTCCGCCCATACATCTTAAAGGCACATTTTTTTCAAAGTCATTGTTAAAATGAAAATTTTTTGTTTTTTTTTTTATTGCATTTTTGTCCAAATATGAGATCTGAGGACCTTTTGACCCCGGATCTCATATTTAAGAGGACCTGCCATGCTATTTTCTATTACAAGGGATGTTTACATTCCTTGTAATATGAAAGTGACCCAAATTTTTTTTATTTTTTTTAAACAGTAAAAAAATGTATATTAAGTAAAATAAGAGAAAAACTACTTTTTTAAAGCGTCCCGACGAGCTCACACGCGGAAGCGAAAGTATACGTGAGTAGCGCCCACATATGAAAACGGTGGTCAAATCACACATGTGAGGTATCGCCGCAATCATTGGAGCGAGAGCAATAATTCTAAAACTCCTCTGTACCTCAAAACATGCAACCTGTAGAAATGTTTTTTTTAAACGTCGCCTATGGAGATATTTAAGGTGCCGTAATTGTTGGAGCGAGAGCAATAATTCTAGCCCTAGACCTTCTCTGTACCTCAAAACATGCAACCTGTAGAAATGTTTTTTTTTAAACGTCGCCTATGGAGATTTTTAAGTTTGATGCCATTCAACAAGTGGGCGCAATTTTGAAGCGTGACTTGTTGGGTATCAATTTACTTGGCGTAACCTTATCTTTTACAATATAAAAATTGTGCTTACTTTTACTGTTCTTTATTTTATTCAAGTGTTTTTTTTTTTTTTCCCCAAAAAAAAGCTTGCTTGTAAGACTGCTGCGCAAATACGGTGTGAAAGTATTGCAATGACCGCCATTTTTTTTAAAACTTTTTTTAAAGCTTTATAAAAACTTTTTTTAAGGCAAGCTCACGCACAGAAGAGAAAGCATACGTGAGTAGCACCCACATATGAAAACGGTGGTCAAACCACACATGTGAGGTATCGCCATAATCGTTGGAGCGAGAGCAATAATTCTAGCCCTAGACCTCCTCTGTAAAAAACATTTCTACAGGCTGCATGTTTTGAGGTAAACGTCGCCTATGGAGATTTTAAGGGTAAAAGTTTGATGCCATTCCACAAGCGGGCGCAATTTTGAAGCGTGACTTCTTGGGTATCAATTTACTTGGCGTAACCTTATCTTGCACAATATAAAAATTGTGCTCAAAAATAAAACAATTGCAATGACCTCCATTTTATTCTCTAGGGTGTTTAGAAAAAAACAATATATAATGTAAAAGCAATTTTCTAGCATAAAAAAACTATTTTAAACTTGTAAACGCCAAAATCTCAAAACAAGGCTAGTCCTTAAGTGGTTAAGTATTCATCTTGAGTTGTTTCCAGTACTTTATTGTAACCTTGTGACTGTTTACTTTGCTTTTCAGCCTATGTTTGCACAGATGCTGCAGGGTAACCCGCGCATGCTGACATCAGGAAACCATCCCCAGGCCTTAGTCTCTTCTTCCAACCCTCAATACCAACCCTCAGATCAGCCTACCCCCCAAACCCTCTATGGTAAGTCCTGTCTACTTGTGGAAGGTAACAATTCATGCAGGCTTATTCCATAAAAAGCAAAGTGCACTAACTACCAATCATAATCAGCCTTGAATTGGTGTGAAATCAAAGTGCATTCCTATTGGACCCTAGGGGTTATTGCGCTTTGTCCTTTTGCACTGATCTTTTGATTGAGGTCTCTACTTATCCACATCAATGTTTTGCTGCTTTTTTACAGCTGCAGTCCAGTCCTACTCCCATCATGCAGCTCAGCTGCACCCACAGCCATCCAGCACCCCTACCCAGAGCCAGCAGCAGTCTCAGCACGCCAATCCCAGCCCTGTGCAGGTGAGTCTCTATGGCTTTTCTGGATGTGTCTTTTGTTACTGACTCATTCTATGTGTAGTATGTAGATTCTTATTAACTTAAAACATACACATTTGGGATGTTATAATGCTTGTATATAGCCATGTTTAATGTGTAAGGCAAGTTGAAGGTTACCTCACTGTTATTGATGTGGTAGGGAAACACTATGGGAGAGTTATTAAAACTGGATCACTCAGAAATCTGGTGCAGCTGTGCATGGCGGTCAATCGACTAACTTCAGTTTGTTCAATTAAGCTTTGGACATAAAACCTGGAAGCTTATTGATTTCTATGCAGAGCTGTACCCGATTTTTGCCCCCTCCAGTTTAAGTAAATCTCCCATTAAGACTCCATAAACTGCTGTCTAAATCTCTAGTTCTGGTTTAGAAATAAAGAGAAAATAGTTTACAGAGCTGCAATTTACTATAGATGAAAAGCTTTCCTGTGTATGTAGATTGACCTAAAAACAAGTACCTGGCTTCCCAACACTCAGCTGAGAGATGCTAGTTGCCTAGCTGTCAAGTGAGCAATACCTTTTGTGTCGGTGATCTGGATGAAGCGTGCACATCAGCAGTTCACAATTTGCTGCTTGCTTGATATTTATCAAAAGCTTTGATACTAAAGAACAAGCATGATGGCCAGACAGCTAGCATTTTCAAAAGGTGGGCCGCAGTGGCTGCTTACATATTTAATTTCTTCACCTCCTGCAAGGTTTCCTTTCAAGGAACTACTTGGAGCTTTCACTTTGTTTCATCACTTGTGTAGGTTACCACATTAGTGTGGGACTACAAACTTCAGAGGCACCTTGACTGAGTGCACAGCTTACAGATGTATGCAGCTGGCTTATATGGCTGTGTAATGGGCACATTTATGTAAAAAATTTTATTGAATCACATCTCCCTTTTACAACGATCTTGCTCTCTCCCCCCTCTTCCTCTCTCTCGCGCTCTCTCCCCCCCTCTTCCTCTCGCGCTCTCTCCCCCCCCCCCCCCCCTCTTCCTCTCGCGCTCTCTCCCCCCCTCTTCCTCTCACGCTCTCTCTCTCCCCCCCCTCTTCCTCTCTCCCGCCCCCCGCTCTCTCTCCCCCCCTCTTCCTCTCACGCTCTCTCTCCCCCCCCTCTTCCTCTCGCGCTCTCTCTCTCCCCCCTCTTCCTCTCTCGCGCTCTCTCTCCCCCCCCTCGTCCTCTCGCGCGCTCTCTCTCTCCCCCCCTCTTCCTCTCGCGGTCTCTCTCCCCCCCTCTTCCTCTCGCGGTCTCTCTCTCTCCCCCCCTCTTCCTCTCGCGGTCTCTCTCTCCCCCCCTCTTCCTCTCGCGGTCTCTCTCTCCCCCCCCTCTTCCTCTCTCGCCCCTCCCCCCCCCCTCTCTCCTCCCCCCCCCCCCCCTCTCCCGCTCGCTCTCTCTCTCCCCCCCCTCTTCCTCTCGCGCGCTCTCTCCCCCCCTCTTCCTCTCGCGCGCTCTCTCTCTCTCCCCCCCTCTTCCTCTCGCTGTCTCTCTTTCCCCCCCTCTTCTCTCTCGCGCTCTCTCTCCCCCCCTCTTCCTCTCGCGCGCGCTCTCTCTCTCTCTCTCTCCCCCCTCGTCCTCTCGCGCTCTCTCTCCCCCCCCCTCTTCCTCTCGCGCTCTCTCTCTCTCTCTCCCCCCCCCTCTTCCTCTCGCGGTCTCTCTCTCTCTCCCCCCTCTTCCTCTCGCGGTCTCTCTCCCCCCCCCCCCCTCTTCCTCTCGCGGTCTCTCTCTCCCCCCGCCTCTCCCCCCCTCCCTCTCGCGCGCTCTCTCTCCCCCCTCTTCCTCTCGCGGTCTCTCTCCCCCCCCCCCTCTCTCGCGGTCTCCCCCCCCCCTCTTCCTCTCGCGCTCTCTCTCCCCCCCTTCCTCTCGCGCTCTCTCTCCCCCCCTTCCTCTCGCGCTCTCTCCCCCCCCCTTCCTCTCGCGCTCTCTCCCCCCCCCCTTCCTCTCGCGCTCTCTCTTCTCTCCCCCCCCCTCTTCCTCTCGCGCTCTCTCCCCCCCCCCCTCTTCCTCTCGCGCTCTCTCTCTCCCCCCCTCTTCCTCTCGCGCTCTCTCTCCCCCCCTCTTCCTCTCGCGCTCTCTCTCCCCCCCCTCTTCCTCTCGCGCTCTCTCTCCCCCCCCTCTTCCTCTCGCGCTCTCTCCCCCCTCTCTCGCTCTCTCGTGCTCTCTCCCCCCCCTCTTCCTCTCGCGCTCTCTCCCCCCCCCTCTTCCTCTCGCGCTCTCTCTCCTCCCCCCTCTTCCTCTCGCGCTCTCTCTCCCCCCCCTCTTCTCTCTCGCGCGCTCTCTCCCCCTCCCTCTTCCTCTTCCTCTCGCTCTCTCCCCCCCCTTCCTCTCTCGCGCGCTCTCTCTCCCCCCCTCTTCCTCTCTCTCGCGCTCTCTCTCCCCCCCCCCCCCTCCCTCTCTCGCGCGCTCTCCCCCCCCCCCCCCCCCCCCCTCTTCTCTCTTGGACCCCTGTGTACAAGGCCTAAAGGGGAAGTTAATACTGTGAGCCATAAAATAGTTGTACAGCAGTTTTATATACTGTAAATCCTTTGTGCCCTGTTTACTCATACGTATGTAGTGTGCATAAAAACATAGCTCCATTGACATGGTGTACACAAGCCCTTAAAGTGCAACTAAAGACAGTGTCCATTTACATGGCAGGAAACCCAATTAATGTTCCATATGTAATGCATTTTCAGCACAAGGCCTCGTTCACACAAGCTTACTATAGCATTTGCTCACAGCTGTTCCACGCATCCCCGTGCAGTCAGTCCCATTCATTTCAGTTGTGAGACGGCAGCTGCACAGACGCATCCACTGCTCCCAGTATGACAGCCGTGCTGGGGCTCATGACTGCAGCAGTGGCCAATTGTCCATGCAACTGCTGCACCCCAATTGAAATGAATGGTACTGCCTGCACATGTATGAGCGAACACCTGTATATCCCCCTGTGGGCAGACACCGCCCTCGCACGGTTGTATGCTATAGTAGTAAGCCTGTGGGAACAAGGCCTAAAATGCTTTTTCCTATATAGATAATTGTAGTTGG
Organism: Lithobates sylvaticus; assembly: GCA_028564925.1. Lineage (NCBI taxonomy): Eukaryota > Metazoa > Chordata > Amphibia > Anura > Ranidae > Lithobates > Lithobates sylvaticus. Next base: position 272,503,736 of record CM053031.1, read on the forward strand.
TTATCCTGGCACACTTCTGCTCCAGAATCCCTACAGTGATCATGGAAGGCGTTATGCTGTACTAGCACATTATTTTGAAGAGCTGTGCTAGCTGCTGAATCTCCCTATGATTCAGTTTTTCACAACTGCCATGCCATAGATGTGGCAAATCCATTGATTATATATTACGCCATACCATTAAAGTGTTACTAAACCCAGGACCCTGCATTCACTATATCTGGTCTCCCACACTACACACAACATGGAAATGCAATTATTTTAGTAAATGTAAACTGCTAAATACCTTTTCTCATCAGCAGTATATAGCAGTCTTGTGACTTCTGTCAGTGTCTGGTTAAAGCTTGACTGTCCTATGAGGCTGCATGACCCCTGACCCTCTGGACAGTGCTGATTGGCCCTGTGCTGATCACATGCACCCTCCCAAGAAAAAAAAAAAAAACTAAATTCTCTAGCAATACACACCAAACTGAACATGTGCAGAGTGACTCCAAAGGCTGTGTCTTATCAGGAGATGGATTGGGGACAGTGGAAGAAGGGGAGGATCAGAGAAGACAGGATCAAACAGCCTTTTTACACAATGTACAGGATTAACCCCTTAGGTTCCACAGTGAGTATAACGAGCATGCTTTACTGCATATGCAGACTGATTTTACTGTTGTGGGTTTAGTAACACTTTAATGTTTTCCAAACACACCCCCGCTGTAGTTCTGGCTGTAAAAGGGCAATGCAAAGGGTGACAACCCAGCCATTTGTGTAGAGGGCAAGCTGCATCATCACCCACTTAGACATAGTGATTTTATTTTTTTTGCCCTCTAGTTTCTAGGATGTAAGATAAGTTTTTAAAGCCTTGCTTGCAACAATTCTCAAATACTGCTATGTTTTAGAAAATGATAGAGCTCTTTTTGAGTATTATATTTATACTATTGACCATAGTCTACGTTTTTAACGACCCAGCTAATGTGTGAATTCTGCCTTGTAGAGCCTGTATAGTACAATATATATACAGCAGTACAGCCCCAATAGTATGGACGATAGAAGAGAAGAAATGCCTTACTTGGAGAGTGAGGAGGAGTGTGTACATGTAAATATGAACAGCAGAATGAAATGATTTTATGGATCGAATGCTGTACAGTAGTTTTAATCGGTGTCCTCTTTTCTCCAGCACCAGGGTGGCCAGCCCCAACATCTAGGTAGTGGCCAGCCCCAGCAAAATCTCTATCACACTGCAACCCTAACAGCGACCCCACCCTCTCTGACACCTGGACCCACTGCCCAGTCCCCACAGAGCAGCTACACCCAGCAGGCCGTGTATGCCATCCACGCCCATCAACAGCTTCAGCATAGCTTCACAAACATGTCTCACGTGGCACAGGTAAGCTTCTTCCTGTCAGAAGACTATTGTTTGTTTGTTTTTTTCTGTATTGGCTTTGTTAATCTTGATGTGATTTTATTTTTTCTTTTCCAAGGCTCACGTACAGTCTGGAATAACTGGAGCCCCTCCTCACCCTGGTGCCCCTCACCCTCAACACCCTGGAGGCCCTCATCAGGTCATGCTCCTACACCCCTCACAGACACACGGTGCTCCCCCACAGGGCCAACAGACGGGTGTGTCCACACCTTCTCCATACACCTATATATCACATCATCAAGGTGAGTTCCACTTATGAGACGCGTTCCTTTAGGGTCTCGTCAAGCAGTTTATTTATTTTTTTAAAGAGGACATAAACCTCCTAAAAAAAAAAAATAAATAAAAAATAAATAAATAAAAAAAACCCTGCAAGACAAGGGCGTACTAGCTCATTTATAAATTACTTACCTGAGATCGAAGCGGTCCTTGTTCCCCCTCCTCCGTCGACATATCTTCCGGGGTGACTTCCAGTTATCGTGGCTCCGGCACTGTGAATGGCCGGAGCCGCCACTAATGGCGCAATCGCCGTTAGAAACGGCCTGTTTTTTTTTTTTTTTTTTTTATTAATTTTTTTCAAACATCTCGTACACCATGTAGGTTTAGGAGATATTTCTTGCACCTACAGATGAGCCTTAATCTAGGCTTACCTGTAGGTAAGTAAAAGTGGTCTCGAAGGGTTTTAAACCACTTTAACCTGTTCTTCACTTTAGCGTAGAAGGAAACTCGGATAATTAAAATATTCTGTCTAGATTAATATTTTAATTTGATTTATTAAGTCCTGTGGCAGGTAAATCAATTACCCTGTATTGAGTTTGGCAATAAATGTGGCCAAAGCTGCTTGTGTGGATGCAGGGAGGCCCCAAACTTTGAACTAGAACTCCCTAACCCCGTTTTTTTTTTTTTTTTTGTTCCTTTTTTAAAATTACAATTTTCCAGAGAAGTTTCCTGTGCTTTTCCAATCATGCAATTGGTTGTTACCATGTTATCGGGAGCAATTCCTACCGGTTCCCGATTGTAAACGGGGTGTAGTGCTGGGGGCGTGCGATGGAGTGGTGTGCCCATCACAAAACCATAAAGCCTCCCACTGTGCAAAGACTGTGAATGGTCTCCTTGAAGGGACAACCTTTCCCTCTTTCACTATTTGCCTTCACCCCCCACATACTACTACTTTGGCTACTTCAGTAAATGGTCCTTTGTGATGTGAGCATATGATCTACAAAGCAGTGCTCAGGCCTGAGCAGTTAATTGCTGGGTCTGAACACTGCCATGTATTTTGGGCTTCTGCTGCTTTGTAGGAATGGTGGTTTGGTGGTTCTTTCAAGAGATCGTCACTTTGCCTTGATTCTAGCAAATGATTTTTAAATGTAGGAGAGAAATGCCAGAATTGGCTTGGGTGGCAAATGAATAAGTTTTTAATTTTGTATTTCATTTTTAGTTTTTATTTTATTTTTATTTTTTTCTAACACTACTTTTTCTGTTCTTCTTTTCAGTTCAGTCCCATCCGTCCCAGCAGCTCCCATTCCACCCACCCGGCAATTGAGCTTTATTCCAGAGCTGTGATTCCAACCTCCACACAGTCATAACCCGCAGCCAGTCCTGCCTCTGGCCTTTCCCCTGTCCACACCGTCCAGGAAAAACTGGCTGAGGCAGAATTCCGGGGACCTCCGCTGGGCCCCCGCGCAGACTTCCTGAGCCAATGGATCTGAGGGCTTCCACGGGCGCAGCATCATGGGACCTTTCACTCACGCCCTGCCAGGGTTATCCGAGACACAAGGGAGCCGTGCAGCCATGTGGAAGACTCTCTTGGGGGTGGAGCTAACAGCTGGAGGCAGGGTGTCCCCTTACCGACACCATAAAAGGAGAATGTGTGCTTTTATTATATATTTTTTTTTTTTTCCGGTCTGCTCTGCAGGGGAGGAGCCAGCCCCCCCTCTCAGACTGGAACAAAAATCGAGATTTTATTTTTATTTATAAATAGATTTGGGCAGTTTTCAAGGCAGAGTCCACTTTCATCTCCCACCCCTTCTCCCTCCATAAACCTTTTCCATCTTTAACTTGAACAGAGTGATGGACTACTTTTACTTTTTATTGAATAAACTATTTAAAAAAAAAAAAAAAAACTCAAAAAAAAACTTCAAAAAAAAACTAAAAAAGCCAAAAACAAAAAATAAAGTTTTAAACTAAAGCAGAAATCGTGGAATATTTTTTTTTCTTGGAAAACTGTAAAAGGATTATCCAATAAGACTGAGTTATGTATTTAGAGCTGTCCCACATTCTTGCGGCGACAACTTTGTAATTTGGTGCACTGAGCAGGGCTGCTGCATGGCATCACTGAGGAAAGCTGGTGCTTGGCACGGTTTGCATTACAGGACCTGCAGAGCTTCCTGGAGTTTTATTAAGGAATTGTATTCTGATTAGCAGGTGGAAGATTGTACTGATGTGCTGTAATGCTTTCTACTAACGTGTCTAGAAATGTGGTTTTTGCCCCTCCAGTCCTGCGATTAACACACCCTTTGCCGCACAGCACCGCCTTGTCTGGCAGGGAGAAAGACCTGATAATTCTCTGTGTAAGTTGAGTTACAATTGGAGGTCTTGCTTCTCTCCCAGCCTGTGACTGGATGGTTAAGGGAACAGGAGACTGATGCACTTATCTCTGACACTCTGCACTTGCTGATTTATCAGCATAGAAGGGCTGTGACTGGCAGAAATCTACCCACACCGTATGTGTGTATGTATATATATATATCTATCTATCGTATGTTTTAATAATATCAATTAACGATAGATCTATCTCATAGATATCTCTCTATGTATCTCTATTAAAAATATCAAGCTCTCTTAAAAATATGTATCTCTATCCATCTCTCAAAAATATCAATGAGATAGATCTATCATTAATTGATATTATTAAAACATACGATGGAGATTTATCTCTCTAGACACATGGTGTGGGTGGATTTCTGCCAGTCACAGCCCTTCTATGCTGATAAATCGGCAAGAGCAGAGTGTCAGAGATAAGTGCATCAGTCTCCTTCTGTTCCCTTAACCATCCAGTCACATGCTGGGAGAGAAGCAAGACCTCCAATTTTAACTTGACTTACACAGAGAATTATCAGGTTCTCTCTCTCTCTCTCTCTCTCTCTCTCTCTCCTCTATCTCTCTCTCTCTCTCTCCTCTCTCTCTCTCTCTTCTCTCTCACTCTCTCTCTCTCCTCTCTCTCTCTCCTCTCTCTCTCTCTCTCTCTCTCTCTCACTCTCTCTCTCTCTCTCTCTCTCTCTCACACCAAGCGGCCGGACATCTTTATTCATCCCAGCACTTTAACAGATGGGTACTACAAAGCTCCCAATGCATATCAAAGCATATTCATGTGGTAGAATGGCCCAGTCAAAGTCCAGACCTAAATCCATTTGAGAATTTGTGGCAAGACTCAAATTGCTGTTCAGACGCTCTCCAGCCAATCTGCCAGAGCTTGAGATATTTTTTCCCCCAAAGAATGGGCAAAAATGTCACTCTCCTAAACGTGCAAAGCTGGTAGAGACCTCCCCAAAAAGACTGGCAGCTGTAATTGCAGAGAAAGTGGGTTCTACAAAGTATTGACTCACAGGGGGTTAAATACAAATGCACACCACACTTTTCACATTTATTTGTAAAAAAAAAAAAAAATTGAAAAACAATTATTTTCCTTCCACTTTGCAATTATGTGCCCCTTTGTGCTGGTCTATTACATAAAATACATTGATGGTTTGGGTTGTAAGATGACCAAATATGTAAATTTCAAGGGGTATGAATACTTTTTCAAGGCACTGCATGTTTTATCCTTTGGGGTGCGTTGGCAGCCTGTTCATAATGAACGGGCTGGCCTAACGCCATGTGGGTTATCGCACCACAATAATATCCCTAAAGGTACAATTTCAGATGTTTTCTGTTTTAAAGCGAAAATTCACCCAAAACCATAAGTTCGGCTTTTCCGCCTTCTCTACCACTTCTGGACATAGTCGTTTTTGTTTTGTGGGGGATTGGGTACCTGGTTTTGATAGGTACCTACTGCCACTTCCATTGCCTAGGCTAAGCATGTCAGTTAATTTTCATTGCAGGTCACATCAGCAGGGTGGTTGCCCTCGAAGTGCCAGTTGTATCTGTTGTAATGATAAAATTAACTTCAAAGAATATGTGCAGCAGCCCAACCTGCCTCTCACTTTCAGGGAGATCATTAATCGCCATCAGTGCACCCAGGCAGATGGGCATCACAGTGCACCTTACCATCTGAGGCCCTATCCCACATTGCACCTGTTTCCCCTTGTCCCTGCTGTAGGTGCAGGGCAGGCAGACAGGGAGGGTTCTGTAGGAATTGCTGAGCTGTCCTTGTAAACACACAAGATGTCTGTTTTATGAGTGACGGTGGCAATCGAATTTGTGAGAGCCAGAAGTGGTGGAACATTTTTCCAGCCCTGGGTGTGAGGGCCACATGAAATAGCCTGGCAGGCTGGATTCGGCTCGCCGGCCTTATGTTTGACACGTGGCTTAGATCAAAGTGGAAGTTTGCCACCCTCCCTTTGCCCTACAGCCTTCTGAGACATGTGTTAAGTCCCAGAAGGCTATGGGACCATTCACAAAGTGCAGTGGGAATCCAGCTGTGAAGCCAGAGAGCCACAGCCGGCTTTCCTTAGTTTAAATGTGCTGGTGCCAGGGACCCAAAGAATCTGCCCAGGTGAGGACAGTGCTGGATCCCTGGACAGGTAAGTGTCCTTTTAATAAAAGTCAGCAGCTGCAGTATTTATAGCTGCTGACTTAATTTTTTGGGGGGGAGAATGGAAGGAAGATCCCACCTAACTACTTATTAGTGTAAAATAGCAATAAGGTCACTCCAGTGCCACATTCATATGTATTACAGAATTTTTACAGAGAAAAATTGGTTGGATTTTAAAGGCAACATTGGACAATGCATATTTAAAATCAATGTTTTCTTGGTAGACAAGTAAGAAAAACATGCCTCCACAACTTTATCCTGGAGATGTTTTGACAGTGCCTTGCCACCTATAGTTGATTGCTTCAGTTGCACTATCGGCAACTGAAATGCTCCAGGAAAACTTTCATGCTGAGCTAATCAAAATGATCACAGTTGCCAGTCAAATGGCTCTGTGTGCTATTGAGAAGGTGATAGCTACACCTGAATGAGTTTACAAGTCATTTTTAGGAGGGTGGGGGTGATCTTTTTTAACTCGTTTCTGTTTTTGAATTTTCTTTTTTTTTTTCTTCTATTTTTCACTTGGATATTATTAGTTACACTGAGTAAATACAACTGGATAAAACAAAAACTACGTATGTCTTCCTTTCAGACTACTAAGCAACAAAATGTGATTTATTTTAGTTTCTTTTACTTGATGTATATCAATGTGATAATTCAATCTGAAATTTATAAAAATCACTAGCCTGGGTAGGATGTAAACAGAGGACTTTCTCCAGTCTCGGATGAAGCCCCTGGGTGGGACAGAGACCCAATACGTTGTTCTGGGTGGAAGAGAGACACAGAAGGTCTTCCTGGGTTGGATGAAGTCATAGGACTACTGCCTCCGTGGGAGGGAGACGAGAGGACATCCTGGGTGGAAGGAAGATAGAGGCTCAGGTTGTCCTCTTGGGTGGAGTGTAGACAGGGGATGTCTTCCTGTGTGGAAGGTAGGCTGTTATCTTATGTGGGACAGAGACACAGGAGGTCCTCCTGGGTGGGGTGGAGACAGGGCATGAGCTCCTGGGTGGGACAGATGGAATTCGTCGTCCTGGGTTGGATGAAGACGCAGGACTTTCTCGTGGGAGGGAGACTCAGGACATTCTGGATGGAAGGGAGACAAAATGGGACATTCTGGATGGAAGGGAGACAGAAGACATTCTGAATGGAAGTGAGACGCAGAAGGTCCTCCTGGGTGGTAGAGGCTCTTCTCTTGTGTGGGACAGATGCACAGGTTTTTCTCCTGGGTGGGGCAGAGGACGTCGTTCTGGGTGGAAGGGAGACGCAGAAGGTTCCCCCTGGGTGGAGTGGAGACAGAAGATGTTCCAGGTGGGGCAGAGACAGAGAATGTTCTGGGTGGAAGGGAGACACAGAAGGTCCTCCTGGGTCAGAGATGAGAACATCCTGGGTGGAAGGGTGAATAGAGGCCATTCTCATAGGTGGGGCGTAGACGGAGACAAAGGATGTCCTGTGTGGAAGGGAGACCCAGAGGGCCCTCCTGGTGGGATGAAGTCACAGGACTTCCTCCTGGGTGGGAGGGAGACAAAAGGACATCCTGGGTGGAAGGGAGATAGGCTGTTATCTTGAGTGGGACAGACACAGAAGGTCCTCCTGGGTGAGACAGAGGACGTTCTCCTGGGTGGAAAGGATACACAGAAGGTCCTCTTGGGTGGGGGCAGAGTCAGAGGATGTTCTCCTTAGTTGGTGGGATCAAGTCACAGGACTTCCTCCTGGGTGGGAAGGAGATAGAGGCTGTTCTCTTGAGTGGGACTGAGACACAGGTTCTCCTCCTGGGTTGAGTGGAGACAGGGGATGTCCTGGGTGGGATAAAGTCACAGGACGTCATCCTTGGTGGAAGGGAGATGGAGGCGTTTCACTTAGATGTGACGTAGATGGAGACAAAGGATGTCCTGTGTGGAAGGGAGACACAGAAGGTACTCCTGGTTGGGGCAGAGACAGAATATGTTCTTGATGGGATGAAGACACAGGACTTCCTCCTGGGTGGGAGAGAGATGGAGGTTCTCTTAGATGGGACAGAGACAGAGGACTGCGTTATATACTCTGCACTGTATTATACACTGCCTGCACTGTAATATATATATATATATAATATATATATATAATACTACACTGTAATATATATTCTACATTGACTGCACTATAATATATATTCTACACTGCATGCACTCTATACATAATACTACACTAACTACATGCTCTATCCACTAACTAACCTGCCTACGTTATCTCCACTCCAACACACTGCAGCCGAGTAAACAGCCATTTATAGTGTGGGGCGTGGACTTAGCACCTGAGCCATGATTGGCCAAACGCTCCCCGCGTTCGACCAATTATGTCTCTCACAGCACATCCTGCTGTGATTGTCCAAAGCATACAGGTCAGGTGCCTGCTTTGGCCAATCAGCAGCCATCAATGCACTGTGATCTTGAGCTGCCGCGAGCACCCCATATGTTTTTTTGTTCTACAAACGAACACCCGATGTTCAAGCCCATCCCTATTGACCACGAACCCTGCGGCCATGTTATTCTCACTGATGCTGGGCTCGGAACATTTTCTACCTCCACTGGCCACAATCCAGCCTCCCCCCCCCCCCCCCCTAAAGTCTGAAGGACTGTGCACAAGCCCTTTGTTTGAAAAGTTTGGAGGCCCTTGGTCTAGAGAGTGAAGTGATGGGGAGTACAGAATGTACAGCTTAGTGTACAGGGTGGAGCAGTGTAGAGTGTAGCTCAAATACCACAGTGTACAGGGTGGTGTAGAGTACAGACTGTACAGCCCAATGTGCACAGTGTGGGGTATTGCACATACAGTACAGTGTGCTGAGATGAGCAGTGTGGAGTATACAACATATAGCACATAGGGTGACCACGCGTCCCGGATTTCCGGGGAAAGTCCTGCATCTTGGAGGTTTGTCCCGGGTCCAGGGCACCTTCATCCCGGGACAATACAGTGTCCCAGAATGAAATTGACATGGCCGATGCAGCCTTTCACGATTCTGTGGCCATGTCTGTCTGTCTCCTTTTCTGGCTCTCCCGCCCCACCAACGATTTCATCCTATCAGCACAGAGCAAGGGGGCGGGAGGAGCGGGAGATTTGCACAGACAACCGGATTGGCGGAGTCTTTTCATAACGGCTCCTCCCGCCCCCCTGCTCTGCTCTGCTGATAGGCAGGGTGGTCTTTGCCATCAGGGTAGTAGAGGGTGATTGGTTGGAGGACCAAGGGCCGGCAGTCGGGTAGTAGTAAGGTGGATGGAGGTGTAGGTCGGGCTCCCTGTCAGACGTGCAGTGTACGGCGGATCCCGGTGATCGGTGCTCTGGCACTGCTCGTCTCTCGTGACTGAAATGGGGGGCGGGGTGCTGCCTGTGTCTGTGACCCCCCCCAGTCCCACCAGTGCTTCCCAGGCCTCGGGTCCCTCCTCGCTGCTCACTCACCCCCAGCTGCTCCTCCCTGATTGTCTCCCCAGCTCTGATCCAGGTCCCTCCGACCGTTCCAGGCTGTCAATGTCCAGGGCCCCCTCTGACATTGTCCTCTGCCCTCTACTCCTCCATTGAACCATGTGTGTGAGCCCTCTCTTCTTCCTGTACCTCCCATCTACCCTGCACCCCTCACCCCTCTACACCACCCCCAAGGAGCTTACAATCTAAGCTCCCTAACTCGCATTCATACACATACTTGGGCAAATGTACCTCCCAGCATGTCTTTGTAGTGTGGGAGGAAACCCACACAGACGCAGGGAGAACATGCAAACTCCAGGCAGGTGACGCTGTGGTTGGGAATTGAAGCGACGACCCCCGGTGCTGCCAGGCAGAAGAGCTAACAACTTAATTCCTCTAACTTGTGGTGGGACTGCAGCTTCTTGTTGTATGTTTCTGTACAATGTAACAGCTCCTATGCTGCACTGCATGTGGATTAAGCTGGACTCGTAGTAACATCTTAGTCTGCCAAAGACAAGCAGTTACTCATTGGGCCATTTTATATTTACATTTTATTAAAAAGCCAAAAGAGAGAAATGAGAGTGAAAAGAGAATAGTTTGTATAGAGAGGGAAGATGGTGGGAGGAACGGCTGTGCTGGGGGATCTACTTGGAGGATATTAATGGATAGAAATCTGATAGAGCTGGTGCCAGTTTGGGCACCGGAATGTGGAAGCCTATAGATTGTGGGAGGAGGTTCTAAAGGGGATTTATTAATAAAAGCGCATTGTACGATGAACTTTTTGAGTGATTGGTGGAAATCTATTGAAGAGAGAATATATCTATTGGAAGAAGAAATGCTGATTTGGTGGTTTTTGGTGATAAAATAATGTGTGATTGGCACAGAGGTCCTCAGGGCTCTGGGGGAGGGGCATTAGCACCATCACTGGCGGAGGAGCACTTTTTATATTGAATTTTAAGGATCACTTCTATAAAAGCACGGGGATGGGATGACGTTTGATAAATACAATAACACGGAATTTTGTTGATGAACGTTTTCAAGGACTGTTTTTTTTATTTTTTCACGTTTATAACAAATCTGGATATTGATTTCATGATGTAATGCATGGTGTTGCCAGCTTAAAGGTAAGCAAGGTTGTTGTCATAGCAACCGTTTTGTTTACAAATCTGAGCTGTAAAACAGACAGTGGGAGGATGTTTTATTTTACAGCTCAGGTTTGTAAACAAAATGGTTGCTATGACAACATGGTTGTTTACCTTTTTAGCTGACATCTCATGTATAGGGCCCTATGTTCTCTAGAATATGTATACATACATGTAACCAATAGCAACCAATCAGAGGTTGAGTGAAGAAATGAGAGTATTTGCTATGAGGGTAGTGGGGGGTGTCTTGTAAAGCCCCTGGATTGTTTATTATGGGAGAATACAGAGACTGAATCTACTTGTTGCCTGGCTGTCAGTTTGATCCATTGCTTTCTGTCCGTTCTCCATCACTGATTGGGAAGAAGTTCTAAATGAACATGCAGTGATGCAGAAAGCATGGAAGCCAGAGCCAGCCAGGGGTATAGCATTTTCAGAAGGCGATCAGCAATGGCAGCCTACATATTTCTCTCAGTATGGGTTCCCTTGTAACCATTTGGGGGAATCCTAGTGGTCCCCAAAAACATTTATCCCTGGAAAGAGACTGCAATCCAAGATGGCCGCTGTGTGTAGAGTAGATGCTCTTTTTTCCCTTATTTAGTGCTATGGGAGAGATTCTGCTCTCTTCCTGCCTTTCTGACCCCGGAGCAAATGAGGGCTAAATATCCACTATGGGGACACCAGACAGTGATAAAGACTTGTCAGAGGGATCTAAACCACTCCCTAAGAAACACTACATATATTTGTATGTGACACAAAGCCTTTGAAGAAGGACCGAAACATGTCAGGTGTCATATATGGCATTTGTCTATGCTAGCCCACCACATGTACCTAGGGCAGCTAAGTCTTATGTTTTTCATATATTTTATCTTGTTCAACTTTATACATTTTGATATTTTCATGTCATTGTACTTAACTTTTCCCATTTTTGTCTAATAAACATTGACTTTTTTTTCTATTACATTTGGTCTGTCAATTAAAGTCCCGAGGGGGTCATACCGTGCCTTGTGCACTAGGTTTTCTTTTCTATATTTAATGGATTGGACTGACCAAATGTTTCTGCATTGATTGCCAACCCTCTTTATATTTATATTCCTGCTGGGGGGACGTCTGTACAGGAAGTTCTTGTCATACGATGGACACGGCGAGGCTCTGTTCACACCTAGGTTTTCCGGACTCCCCAATAGCTGCAAAATGCAGGACGTGCTTGTGATCCATTTACTTTTAACATCACCCCAATCGAGGCGTGATTTTGCTGCAATTGTCGCCTGACAAATCGCAGGACTACTTTTGGGAAACGGGCTGTGACGGACCTCGTACTCAATATGTCCGCCGTAAATGCTTCCTCTGTCCGGTACCACACAATCCAAGACCCATTAGCTCACCCAGTCACCAGACAACACCAGTGTAGGCTACATCAGGAATTAATCTTTATTTGACATGTCACACTTATATACAGTTGACAGATGACTCAAGCCTAACCTAATTAGCATGAGCTAATTATCTTAATCAACACTGGGCTCCATCATTCAATTGCAGGGTTAATTAGCACACACAGCAATAGGTGAAATACTCTTACAAGCCAGACAATATTCATTAACACAACAGACAGGTGGCTGGAGTTCATGAGTCATGACATTATCGTCTCTTGCTAATATGCCAAATACACATACAGATTCTATGTGTATTGGGGGGCCAGCATGGACCTGAATCCAAGTACCACCAGCTCAGGGGTCCCAGGCTTGCAGCTCAAAGAGCACTGTTCCCCCAAATGCCAGGGCCCATAATCGCAAGGTAATAGGCTCGCATTCAGTCCCCTCCAACAGCCTGTGTCCCAGCCATGTCTGTCACATTTCTCCCCTTTCGGCAGGAGACTAACACAGGAGGAGACCCCAGACGGGTTGACTCCGAAGTTAGTCAGTGGTTCCAGTCCTCTAATGCCTGTACCCACACAGTACCCCAAACAAATAGTTCCAAACAGAGCACGACTCACCCAGCCAACTTCTGCCTCTCTCATAGAACATATCCGCCGCTGGGGAGAGGCCTGGACTGGCCCTTCTCCCTGGAGTCTTTTCAGCCGCTGGAGAGAAGACAGGGTGACTGGGCTCACTCCATCATGCTGTTGGGGATCTGGGCCGACAGCCCAGCATCCCTGGGGTATACAGGTGGGGACTGCAGTCCCATCCCCCTTTACAGGAAATCTGCCCTCTGTTAGTTGTGGGCAGAGGCCAGCAGCACTTTGTTCTGTTGCCAGCAGTTCAGCTGGGTGTAGGAGCTTCCCTACATCATCTCCTCCAGCTAACTGTTGGGGAGAGAGGCCAACTGCCCCAGCTCCCTGGAACTCCGCAGCTGTTGCTGGTGCTGGACAGAGGTGGGCAGCACTCTGCCCTGTTGCCAGCACTTCTGCTGGGGACTCCACATCCTCCGCTCTGGTTAACCGTTGGGGCAGGAGGCTGGCTTCCTCCACTCCCAAATTGTGTAGCTGCCATTGGGAAGTGATCGCCACCTTCTCACCCTGAGCCTCCAAAACTGACACAGGTGTGGGGCAGAGGTCTTGGACCCTCTGTCCGGTGACCAGCGCTTCAGCTGGGGAAGTTCCTTGTAACTCCCCAGATACTGCTGTTGATGCTGGGCAGAAGTTAGCAGAGCTCTGCCCTGTTGTCAGCACTTCAGGTTTGGGGACGGCAATCTCCAGAGTTTCCACTGCCGATTCTCTTGCATGCTGCTGGACAGGCATATTCCTCCATCCAACCTCGTTTTGTGCAGTGACAGGTTTGTCAAGGTCAGTCCGCACTTGCTGCATCCGCCATAAGACCTCTGCATCCATAGCTGCGGGGGCAGGTGGGCAAAGCACTCTGTTACTATGCCACATTGCTGACTCTTCAGCCAGGATTTCAGAGCTGTCTGCTGGTATTTCCTGATAGTCCCAGGCAAAGGGAGCCCCACCCTGCTGCTGAGCAGAGTCTAGCAGCTGTATGTAGGCAATCTCCAGCTCCCATTCCTGAGCGGCCAGGAACTCCAAATCTTCCTGTGCCCAGAGCACTTCCGAGACGTTCAATCTTTGCTCTCTGTGCTCCATTATTTCCTCCAAACGCCACTCCAGATCACTCCCAAAGTCGGGGTCCTCGACAGCCTCCAGTACAACAATCCCAGGCCATTATAATCAAAGCCTTCTGTGGGCCTGTCATCCGCTATCCACGGGCACACTTGGGCTACATACCACCGGAGGGCTCTGTAGCTCTCGTCCAAACGCATTTCTGCCCGGATCAGCCTGCTTAACTCAGCTGTCCAGTCCTGCTTCGGTTGTTCCCCCAATAACAGCAATCGTACTTCATACTGCGACCAGTACCTTACATGGATGGAGGGGAGAACTTTTCCCTGGTGTCGCTGCTCACAGGCTAGCGCTTCTTTCCAGAGTTGTAGGCGAACAGAATCATACCATCCCAGCAGGACCTGCACCGATACTGATCCTCTGTGCTGTATCCGCATCTCTCGCAACCTCCTTCCCGAATTCCTCTTCCATGACGTATCTGTACCTCTGCTATCCGGGCCTTGGATCCAGGTGATGGTTTGGATGTGTTCACGACAAGGAAGCACGATCCCACCGCTGCCAGCCAATTGTGATGGACCTCGTACTCAATATGTCCGCCGTAAATGCTTCCTCTGTCCGGTACCACACAATCCAAGACCCATTAGCTCACCCAGTCACCAGACAACACCAGTGTAGGCTACATCAGGAATTAATCTTTATTTGACATGTCACACTTATATACAGTTGACAGATGACTCAAGCCTAACCTAATTAGCATGAGCTAATTATCTTAATCAACACTGGGCTCCATCATTCAATTGCAGAGTTAATTAGCACACACAACAATAGGTGAAATACTCTTACAAGCCAGACAATATTCATTAACACAACAGACAGGTGGCTGGAGTTCATGAGTCATGACATTATCGTCTCTTGCTAATATGCCAAATACACATACAGATTCTATGTGTATTGGGGGGCCAGCATGGACCTGAATCCAAGTACCACCAGCTCAGGGGTCCCAGGCTTGCAGCTCAAAGAGCACTGTTCCCCCAAATGCCAGGGCCCATAATCGCAAGGTAATAGGCTCGCATTCAGTCCCCTCCAACAGCCTGTGTCCCAGCCAGGTCTGTCACACAGGCGTCCCACAATTTTGCTTTTGCGATTTGTCAGGTGACAATATTGTTCCGTGATTAGGGTGCCATTGAAAGTAACAGGATCACAAGCGTGTCCCGTGTTTTCCGGCAATTCGGGAATTGCAGTAGTTCGGCCTGCGATCCGGAAGGCCTAGGTGTGAGCACAGCCTAAGCGTCTTCTATCAGTTGCTGGGTTCACCGTCTATAGAGTCTGGGGAAACATTTTCTTCCTCAAACATACCACACATTCGCTTCATTGTTTATGCCACCGCATTGACCTTGTATAGCGCTATTCTCTCTGAGGACTCCAAGTATTGGAGATGGCGTTGGCCGGGAATCGAACCCGGGTCAGCTGCTGGGAAGGCAGCTATGCTCACCACTGCACCACCAACGCAAGGTAGCATGTCTTTGTAGTGTGGGAGGAAACCGGAGTACCTGGAGGAAACCCACGCAAGCACAGGGACAACATGCAAACTCCATGCAGATAGTGTCCTGGTCAGAATCTGAAACAGATTGCTGCAAGGCTTACCCCTAAGCCTCTGTGCTGCCCATATGCGGCCTCTGTTCTCTAAGGCCCACCCCCGCTGAGCGGAGTAAATCAGTTCTGTCCACTTAAAGCGACTCCAGAAGAAATCCAAACTTATCCTAAACTACAATCTATATATATATATATATATATATATATATATACACACACACACACACACACACACACACACACACACACACACACACACACACACACACGACACTCCAAAACACACCGAAAGAATAACGCACACCTCCACAACATATACAAACTCATCCTAATCTACAATATATAACACTATATAATCCTATAATAAAACACACCCAAATAACAATAATGAGGGGTACAGTGGTCCCCAAATTAGCAACACAATGGAGCTAAATATCCCATTCACCCTTAGGCCTCATTCACATGGGCGGTATGAATCTGTACCCCATGGGAGGGGCGTGTTTACCAGAATGGGGATGCACAGCTGTTCACAGCATCCCGTGTATCCAGTCCAATTGCTGTCAACTGGGTTGCAGCGGCTGTACCCAATGTGACATCTGTGTGGGTGCCGATGCACAGCCCTGAACGCACCCAGGGTGCGTCTGCGCAACTGCACCCGCATGGATGTCCATTTTGGTATTAACTCAGCCCCACACAGGGTACAAATTCATACACCCCATGTGTGAGTAAGGCCTTGGACTTCTCCATGAAGGACCTCACTGGTGGGAAGAGTTCTCAATTCTCCAGAAGTGAAATCCTAAATAAAGCTGTAAAGACTCCTCCCGCCTCTGAAGACAAAAAGAGTTCCAACCTCTACTCATAGCCGGTCCAACACACGCTTCAAAAACATACCGGCCTTCAACCTCCCCTCATAGCCTGTCCAACACACGCCTCAAAAACATACCTGCCTTCAACCTTCCGTCAAAAGCAAGGCCAACACACTCCTCAAAAACCTACCAGCCTCCAAACTTCACAGCATAATCAATTACTTAATGTAGACTGACAATACATCAATCAAACATAATCACCTGTAAAAAGGTGCCTAAGATGTTGGTGGTAAACAGCCTGCTAGGCCTGTGGGGAACCAAACCAAGTCTTCCAAAAGGTGTCTCATATCCAAGAGTTGCCAAATGTAGATATTAAGCTTTAAGGTTAATCAAAAATATCACATTCTAAAGGGAAAGGTAGTACAAGGGGTAAGGGGAGTATGGAAGAGGGAGAGAGAGAGGGAGGAAAGGAGAAGGGGGGGGTTAGGGGAAATAAAGGGGTGTGAGGTTTCCCCCAACCCTCACCACCCTTCTTTTCTCCTTTTGATGACAGCTTTATATATATATATATATATATATAAATATAAAATATATATTATATATTTGATTAACCTTAAAGCTTAACCTTAAAGCTTCTACAGAAGCTGCAGAAAGGGAAATAGAGTGCTGATGGGAAGAATGGTAATGGCAACGCCACAATCTGCCAGAGTCATAGTGGGAAAGTTACATTCTATCCAAGTATCAACAGAATCGTTGCATGCTGGAGGAGTCTCGATGTGAATGACACGTGGTTGATTTTACATTTTTTCTAACTTTTTGGTTATTTTCTTTCCCAACAGAGCTGCACCCTGCTCATTTAAGTGCAATCCATCCCTGCTGTAGAGCAAGTAACCAATTGAAAAGTCAGTCCAGGTCTCCATGAAGCCAAACCCCTCCTTCCTGCACCAGTTCTTCAGCCACTTGTTAAGCTCCCTAAGCTCCTGCTGCCTCCTTGGTGTGGCTCGAGGTACAGGCAGTATTTCTGAAAATGCTACCTTGGAGGTCCTTTTCTTCAATATAGTCCCTAAGTCCCTGAAATCATTTTGTAGGGCGCTCCATTTTCTTCTAATGTTATCGTTGGTTCCAATATGTACCATGACAGCTGGGTCCTCCCCAGCCCCATCCAACAATCCATCCATCCGATCTGCAATGTCCCGAACTCGTGCAACCGGGAAACAATATACTGTTCGTTGATCGCGGTCATTCTGACAGATTGCCCTCTCTGTCCCTCTAATAACAGAATCCCCTACCACCAGGATCTGCCTATCCTTTTCTTTAAGCTTGCCTTCATCTTCATGGGAGGAGATATTCAAATGGCTCCTCTGGTATTTTGATGGGTTCTCAACATGAACGTCACATTGTGCTGCAGTCTCAACATGTATGTGACATTCAGATGGTGTCTCAATGTGAATGTCACACGCTGGTGGAGTCTCTGTGTAAACATCACATGTTGGTGGAGTATCCGTGTCACATGCTGGCGGAGTCTCCGTGTGAACGACACATGCTGGCGGAGTCTCCGTGTGAACGACACATGCTGGCGGAGTCTCCGTGTGAACGACACATTCTGGTGGAGTCTCCGTGTGAACTACACATTCTGGTGGAGTCTCCGTGTGAACGACACATTCTGGTGGAGACTCCTTGTGAACGACACATGCTGGTGGAGTCTCAATGTAGCTTTCATATTCTGTCTTTCTCACAGGGGTAGTCCTGCCTTGTGAGCTGTGTCTGCAGTAAATACCGCGTACATCTGCAATAAAAAAGAAGAATCAGATTTAGTACCTTCACCTACGTTATATATATATATATATATATATATATATATATATATATATATATATAAATCACAGAGGTGATCAAATACCACCAAAAGAAAGTTCTATTTTATTATATATATTTTTTTTTGGTCTGCTCTGCAGGGGCGGAGCCAGCCCCCCTCTCAGACTGGAACAAAAACCGAGATTTTATTTTTATTTATAAATAGATTTGGGCAGTTTTCAAGGCAGAGTCCACTTTCATCTCCCACCTTCTCCCTCCATAAACCTTTTCCATGTTTAACTTGAACAGAGTGATGGACTACTTTTACTTTTTATTGAATAAACTATTTAAAAAAAAAAAAAAAAAACTAAAAAAAAAAAAAAAACTGTTCTCTTGAGTGGGACAGATACACAGGTTTTCCTCCTGGGTGGGGCAGAGGACGTTGTTCTGGGTGCAAGGGAGACACAGAAGGTCCCCCTGGGTGGATTGGAGACAGAGGATGTCCTGGGTGGGTTCTTGGGACAATAACTGGACAACTTATTTATATTCATATATATTTTTTATCAATTTTATCACATATAGGTTGTGGTTTATCTACTATTTAACCCTGTCACTCATGAAATAATTTTATTGGTAATTATTTAATTATGTCACCTATGAAATAATTTTATCACACACAATATTGATGCCAGTCAATTTTGTGGGATCATTTTTTATTGTTTTGTTATAATTTTTGATTGCTAGCGCTGTTTTATTGGTTTGTCATTTTTTGAAGGTTTTAGCACTTTATTATTAGCAGCTGCACATTTTTCCTCACGTTCAATATTGCACACGTTTATTCCAGCGCCGTTTTCTTTGTTTACATACTTTTACTTTTTATTGAATAAACTATTTAAAAAAAAAATAAAAAAAAAAAAAAAAAAAACTGTTCTCTTGAGTGGGACAGATACACAGGTTTTCCTCCTGGGTGGGGCAGAGGACGTTGTTCTGGGTGCAAGGGAGACACAGAAGGTCCCCCTGGGTGGATTGGAGACAGAGGATGTCCTGGGTGGGGCGGAGACAGAGGACGTTGTGGGTGGAAGGGAGACACAGAAGGTCCTCCTGGGTCAGAGACGAGAATATCCTGGGTGGAAGGGAGAATAGAGGCCATTCTCTTAGGTGGGACATAGACGGAGACAAAGGATGTCCTTCTGTGTGAAAGGGAGAAACAGAGGTCCCTCCTGGGTGGGGCAGAGACAAAGAATTTCCTCCTGGGTGGGAGGGAGACAAAAGGACATCCTGGGTGGAAGGGAGATAGGCCGTTATCTTGAGTGGAACAGAGACACAGAAGGTCCTCCTGGGTGGAAAGGATACACAGAAGGTCCTCTTGGGACAGAGACAGAGGATGTTCTCCTTGGTTGGTGGGATGAAGTCACAGGACTTCCTCCTGGGTGGGAAGGAGATAGAGGCTGTTCTCTTGAGTGGGACCAAGACACAGGTTCTCCTCCTGGGTGGAGCGGAGACAGGGGATGTCCTCCTGGGTGGGATAAAGTCACAGGACGTCATCCTTGGTGGAAGGGAGATAGAAGCCTTTCACTTAGATGTGATGGAGACAAAGGATGTCCTTCTGTGTGGAAGGGAGACACAGAAGGTACTCCTGGGTGGGACAGAGACAGAATACGTCCTCCTGGGTGGGATGAAGACAGGACTTCCTCCTGGGTGGGAGAGAGAGAGAGACAAGAGGACATCCTGGGTGAAAGGGAGATAGGCTGTAATCTTGAGTGGGACAGAGACACAGGTTGTTCTCCTGGGTGGGGGCAGAGACAGAGGATGTTCTCCTGGGTGGAAGGGATACACAGAAGGTCCTCTTGGGTGGGGTGGAGACAGATGACGTTTTCCTGGGTAGGATAAAGTCATAGGACTTCCTCCTGGGTGGAAGGAAGATAGAGGCTCAGGTTGTCCTCTTGGTTGAATGAAGACAGAAAACTTCCTCCTGGATGGGACACAGTCACAGGACGTGTTCTTAGATGGGACATCCTCTTAGGTGGGGCAAGAACACTGAACGTCCTCTTAGGTGGGACACGGACATGGGATGTCCTCTTAGGTGGGACATGAACACTGAACGTCCTCTTAGGTGGGACATTGACACACCAACAGACACCTAGAGCAGCTACAGAACACTTCTGGAAAAGATAGAGCTTTGATCTTCTGGTGTCACCTATTGCTATGTGTGAAAGTCTGAGATGGAGAACCACCAGATCCAGAAATCTGAGTGTTGGAATCCTTCTGAAGATGCTAATTTTCTGGCTGTCACACTGACACCTGTGGCTTCAGCATTTCCAGTAATTGGAACAAGTATCATGGAAGTGTGAGAAAACTTCTGGAGGAGTTCAGACACTCGGAACTAAAGCCAAAGGATCAGCATGGCTGCCAGACACCCAGCATGTTCAGCACTGACAGGCTCCAGGCTTCTTTTGGCTGAATCTGGAGGACAGGAAGGGTCATTGTGGGATGTTTTTTCAGCAGGTCCCCCACGCAGACCCCTGCAGGGGGTCTATCAATGGGCGGAGCCACAGGAAGACGGTGAGACATTCAGCTCTCCCGTCGGCCCGCCTCCCGTGACACGCCCATCGCAGCCGCCATCTTGGCGGTGGCAGCCTGGAGAGGTGTATTTCCTGTTCCGGGTTGTCACTTCCGTACTCCAGCAAGATGGTGGGACGCGTGGTGGTGTCTGCATGCCGTTCTGCCGGTGAGGGGAGGGTGGTACCTGAGGGGGCCCAGACTAGGGAGTTGGGATGGAGGAGGGCTGTCACCCCGGGGGGCTGCTTGTACACAGGGAAGGTCACTTCAAGAACCTCATAGGGAGAGACTGTCACCCCTACTGTCCCTGTGACCTCTAGTGTTGTCACCTCATCCCTTCATACCCCCAACACAGATTAATTATACAGCTTGTGGGGCCGAGGAAGGTGCTAATTAAATCCAGTGCATTAAATTACCCCCAAAATCTGTATAATTCATCTGTTTTGGGATTTGAAGGGGTGAGGTGACAACCCTATAGTGACCTCTCACCTCAATGTCATGTGGGTACCCCCCCAATACCTCCTCCGTCCTGTGTCCCCCCCCCCCCAATACCTCCTCCGTCCTGTGTACCCCCCCCAATACCTCCTCCGTCCTGTGTACCCCCCCCAATACCTCCTCCGTCCTGTGTACCCCCCCCCAATACCTCCTCCTCCATCCTGTGTACCCCCCAAATACCTCCTCCATCCTGTGTACCCCCCCAATACCTCCTCCGTCCTGTGTACCCCCCAAATACCTCCTCCATCCTGTGTACCCCCCCAATACCTCCTCCGTCCTGTGTACCCCCCCCCAATACATCCTCCGTCCTGTGTACCCCCCCCCCCCCAATACATCCTCCGTCCTGTGTACCCCCCCAATACCTCCTCCGTCCTGTGTACCCCCCCCCCCAACCTCCCATCCCTCCCCCCCCCTCCCCCACCCCCTCCTCCTCCCTCCCCCCTGTCACCTCCCCTCCCCTGTGTCCCCCCTCCCCCCCTCCTCCCCCCGTCACCCCCCCCTCCCCTCCTCCCCCCTGTGTCCCCCCCCCACACCCTCCCCCGTCCACTCCCCCCCCCCCCAATACCTCCTCCGTCCTGTGTACCCCCCCCCCCCAATACCTCCTCCGTCCCCCCCCTGTGTACCCCCCCCCCCCAATACCTCCCTTGGACCCCCCCTGTCCCCCCCCCTCCATCCTGTGTACCCCCCCCAATACCTCCTCCGTCCCCTGGACCTGTCCCCCCCCCCCCCCCCCCCAATACCTCCTCCTCCTGTGTACCCCCCCCCCAATACCTCCTCCGTCCGTGTGTACCCCCCCCCAATACCTCCCTCCTCCTGTGTACCCCCCCCCCAATACCTCCTCCGTCCTGTGTACCCCCCCCCCAATACCTCCTCCGTCCCTGTCCTCCACTCCCCCCCCCCCCAATGTCCTGTGTACCCCCCCCCCAATACCTCCTCCGTCCTGTGTCCCCCCCCCCCAATACCTCCTCCGTCCTGTGTACCCCCCCCCCAATACCTCCTCCGTCCTGTGTACCCCCCCCCCCCAATACCTCCCCCCCCCCCAATACCCACCTGTGTCCCCCCCCCCTCCTTTGTCCCCCCCAATACCTCCCCCCCCCCCAAAACTCCCCTGTCCCCCAATACCTCCTGTGTCCCCCCCCCCCCCAATACCTCCTCCGTCCTGTGTACCCCCCCCCCCCAATACCTCCTCCGTCCTGTGTCCCCCCCCCAATACCTCCTCCGTCCTGTGTACCCCCCCCCCAATACCTCCTCCGTCCTGTGTCCCCCCCCCCCAATACCTCCTCCGTCCTGTGTCCCCCCCCCCCAATACCTCCTCCGTCCTGTGTCCCCCCCCCGAAATACCTCCTCCGTCCTGTGTCCCCCCCCCCCCCCCAATACCTCCTCCGTCCTGTGTCCCCCCCCCCCCAATACCTCCTCCGTCCTGTGTCCCCCCCCCCCCCGAAATACCTCCTCCGTCCTGTGTTCCCCCCCCCCCCCCCGAAATACCTCCTCCGGTGTCCCCCCCCCCCCGAAATACCTCCTGTGTCCCCCCCCCCCCGAAATACCTCCTGTGTCCCCCCCCCCCGAAATACCTCCTGTGTCCCCCCCCCCGAAATACCTCCTGTGTCCCCCCCCCCGAAATACCTCCTGTGTCCCCCCCCCCCGAAATACCTCCTGTGTCCCCCCCCCCCCCTAAATACCTCCTGTGTCCCTCCCCCCCGAAATACCTCCTGTGTCCCCCCCCCCGAAATACCTCCTGTGTCCCCCCCCCCGAAATACCTCCTCCAAACTGGTGTCCCCCCCCCCGAAATACCTCCTGTGTCCTCCCCCCCCCCCTAAATACCTCCTCCGTCCTGTGTCCCCCCCCCCCCCTAAATACCTCCTCCGTCCTGTGTCCTCCCCCCCCCCTAAATACCTCCTCCGTCCTGTGTCCCCCCCCTAAATACCTCCTCCGTCCTGTGTCCCCCCCCCCCCTAAATACCTCCTGTGTCCTCCCCCCCCCTAAATACCTCCTGTGTCCCCCCCCCCCTAAATACCCCCTCTGTCCTGTGTCCTCCCCCCCCCTCCTAAATACCTCTTCCTCCTGTGTCCTCCCCCCCCCTAAATACCTCCTCCGTCCTGTGTCCTCCCCCCCCCCCTAAATACCCCCTCCGTCCTGTGTCCTCCCCCCCCCCTAAATACCCCCTCCGTCCTGTACCTTCCCCCCCCCCCCCCCAAATACCCCTCCTCCCCCCCCCCCCTAAATACCTCCTGTGTCCCCCCCCCCTAAATACCTCCTCCGTCCTGTGTCCTCCCCCCCCCCTAAATACCCCCTCCGTCCTGTGTCCCCCCCCCCTAAATACCTCCTGTGTCCTCCCCCCCCTAAATACCTCCTCCGTCCTGTGTCCCCCCCCTAAATACCTCCTCCGTCCTGTGTCCCCCCCCAAATACCTCCTCCGTCCTGTGTCCCCCCCCCCCCCTAAATACCTCCTCCGTCCTGTGTCCCCCCCCTCCCCCTCCCCTGTGTCCCCCCCCCCTAAATACCTCCTCCGTCCTGTGTCCCCCCCCCCCCTACCTCCTCCGTCCTGTGTCCCCCCCCCCCCTAAATACCATCCTCCGTCCTGTGTCCTCCCCCCCCCCTAAAATACCTCCTCCGTCCTGTGTCCCCCCCCCCCCCCCCCCCTAAATACCTCCTCCGTCCTGTGTCCCCCCCCCCCCAAATAACCTCCCCCCCCCTGTCCTCCCCCCCCCCTAAATACCTCCTCCGTCCTGTGTCCTCCCCCCCCCCCCTAAATACCTCCTCCGTCCTCCCTTCCCCCCCCCCTAAATACCTCCCCTGTGTCCCCCCCCTAAATACCTCCTCCCCCCCCCCCCCCCCCTCGCCTCCACCCCCCCCACCCCCCCCCCCCTCCGTCCTGTGTCCCCCCCCCCCCCCTAAATACCTCCCTCCTGTCCTGTGTCCCCCCCCCCCATAACTCTCCTCCTCCCCCCCCCCCCAAATACCTCCTCCTGTCCTGTGTCCCCCCTCCCCCCCCCCCTAAATACCTCCTCCGTCCTGTGTCCTCCCCCCCCCCCCCAAATACCTCCTCCGTCCTGTGTCCTCCCCCCCCCCCCCCCCCGCCCCGGGGGGGGCCGGGGGTCCCCACCCCCCCCCAAATACCTCCTCCGTCCTGTGTCCTCCCCCCCCCCTAAATACCTCCTCCGTCCTGTGTCGTCCCCCCCCCCCCCCCAATAACCTCCTCCGTCCTGTGTCGTCCCCGTCCCCCCTAAATGCCTCCTCCGTCCTGTGTCGTCCCCCCCCCCCCCCCCCTAAATGCCTCCTCCGTCCTGTGTCGTCCCCCCCCCCCCCCTAAATGCCTCCTCCGTCCTGTGTACCACCCCCCCCCCCCAAATACCTCCTCCCCCCCGCCCCCAAATACCTCTTCCATCCTGTGTACCCCCTCCCCCCAATATACTCTCACCACCCTCCATACAGTGACCTCTTACCTTGCTGTCATGTGTGTACCTGGAACACACCAAATACCTCCCCCACCCTCCATCCTGTATAACCCCCCATATCCTCCCCGTAATTTGTCCTGCACCCCCTCCCCCACCCTATACCCCAACCCTCCTCCCTTTACCTCCCCTCATCCACCTTGTAGCTCCCCTATACCCTCACCTAAACCCTCCCCTCCTTGACCCTGTGCCCCCCTATATCTCCCCCCCTACATTTCCCTTCTTGGTCCTGTACCACATACCCAC